>ML783889.1:38281-49093 GCA_009831015.1 Picea engelmannii | reverse complement strand
ATGGTTATTTACCAAGGAATCCATTTCCTCTTTCATGCCTTGCTCCCACTTCCTTTTGGTGTCTACCTGCATTGCCTCTTCATAACATTCTGGTTCACTAGAATCAGTCAACAATAAATAATACAATGAAGGAGAGTATCATTTAGGGGGTATACTTAACCTGGTAGATTTTCTAACAACACTTGCAGGTGTTTGAGGTACCTGTTGTTCCTATTGTTGTACATTTTGATTTTCTGGTTCCTTTGGAATTTCTTTTTCATTGATCTCATCAAGCACTGTGTATTCTTGTTTTTCTTTTTCCTGTTTATTTCCCTGCAACTGATCTTTGTACATGACCTTCTCATTGAATATGACATCTCTACTCCTAATGATTTTTTGATTTCATAATCTCATAAGTGATAACCAAAATCATTAACACCATATCCAATAAAGGTACACTTCTTGGATTTTGCCTCAAGCTTTGTTCTATTTTCTTTATCAATATGGACAAATGCTTCACAACTGAAAGTTTTCAAAAAAGAATAGTTTACCTTTTTTCCTGTCCATTCCTCCTCAGGAATTATACCATCCAAATAGATTGAAGGTCCTATGTTTATAAAGTAAACAACAGTATCTACAACATCTGCCCAAAACTGTAAGGGCAAACCAACATGCAATCTCATACTCCTTGCACGCTCCATGATTGTCCTGTTCATCCTTTCCGACACACCATTTTCTTGTGGTGTTCTTGGAACTGTCTTCTCTCTACAAATACCATGGTATGAACAGTAATCCCCAAACTCCTTACTACAATATTCACCTCCATTATCTAATCTGAGACACTTCAACTTTTTTCTTGTCTCATTCTCAACCAAAGCTTTCCATTTCTTAAAAGTATCAAAAACATCAGATTTTTGTTGAATGCAATAAACCCAAGTTTTTCTAGTTGCATCATCAATAAAATTAATATAATAATGAGAGCCACCAAGAGATGATACCTGAGCTAGTCCCCATACATCTGTATGAACAAGCTCTAACCTTTCACTCTTATTTTCTTTTCCGACTCTAAGAAATCTAACTCTCTTCTGTTTTCTATAAACACAATGCTCATAGAAGTCCAAATCAATTTGTTTAAGATCTGGCAACAAATTTCTTTTGTGAAGTATCTGCATCCCCTTCTCATTCATATTTCCAAGCCTATGATGCCACAGTGTTGTATCCACTCATGCAGAAGAGTCAGTATTACTAGTACATAAATACAATGTACCTACCTTCTCTCCTTTCGCTATCACCAATGATCCTTTGATGACCTTCTACATCTTATCTGTAAATATGGATACACAACCTTCACTTGCCAACTTCCCTATTGAAATTAGATTTTTCCTTAATTCTGGAACATGTCTTGCCTCTTTCAACAACCATTGGTTTCCATTGCGTTGCTTTATTTTTACCTTTCCCATTCCAACAATTTTGCATGGTGCATCATCACACAAATGAACCTATCCAAAATCACCTTGAACATAATCTAGAAAATGTTTCCTATGGGGTGTGGCATGAAATGAAGCCCCTGAATCTACTACCCAAGACTCAGAAATAATATCTACAAAAAGAATCAAAGCATCTTGTAACACATCACTTATTACATTTGCTTCCTGATTTCTCTCATGTTGTCCATATCTTTGTTTCTTTGGAGCTCTACAGTGTTTCTTCAGATGTCCTTTCTTCCCTTCCTAGAATTCCCATGGTTCCCGAAACCCTTTCCTCTATCCTTTTGTCTTCCCCTGTTCTCCATGTTCAATGCATTTCCTGATGCCTCACCTGTGCTTTTCCATCGCATTTCCTCACTAAGGATAACACCAACAACATCATCAAATTTTAAAGTATTTGAACCAAAGATAGAGTTACTTACAGCCATGACCAAGCCGTTTCATCTTTCTGGCAATGAGCATAATATTAGAAGAGCCCTGACCTCATCATCAAAGTCCACTTTTACAGAACTTAGTTGATTAGTAACCGTATTAAAATAATTTAAATGATCTGCAATAGACCCACCTTCTGACATCTTCATATTAAATAATCTCTTCATTAGAAATACCTTATTAGACGCCGAGGGTTTTTCATACAATATGGCCAATGCGTCCATCAAACCCTTCATTGTCTTTTCTTTGGAAATATTGAAAGCCACCGATGCTACCAGGCTCAGCCGTATCGTTCCTAGATCCTTTCTGTCAAGAATCTCCCATTCTTCATCCTTTGTAGCCATCGACTTCTTTGTTATTCCACCCAATGGTAGGAATAGATCTCTCTGATATAAATAGTCTTCCATCTGCATCTTCCATAACTGGTAGTTTTGGCCATTAAATTTCTCGACCCTAAACTTTCCATCTTCTGACATTTCTCCCACTCGAATCAGGAACCCTCTTTTCCTACGAGTTACCTTTCGCTCTGATACTAGTTGTTAGAAAAACAGGACCGTGGAGCAATAAAATAAAACAAATGCATAAACAAAACACAGAAGATACACAATACCATAGAGACATAGATTTACGTGGTTTACCTAGTGTGGTCTATGTCCACCAGAGAAATTGCCAGGTCCATCCTTTATTATTATCCAGCATATGAAGGGATACAACCTACAACAAACCCACTGTAACTTCCTCTTCTTTCTCTCATAGTCTCCTATCTTAGAATACAATATTTGCTGTCATACATAGCCATAATACATTTCCCTCATAAAATAGGGTTGCCTTCTAGGGAAAAAAATCCTAACATAATTTCTACCATTAGATCTGTGACCTTATAATGAACGGTCCAGATTTACAATGAAATTACAATATAATTTTACAAGACAATTTTCCCTTCGGGGGCTTCGCCCCCGAACCCCCACTAGGGGCCCGCTTGCCCCTAGACCCCCCAGCAGGGGGGATATCCCCCCCTGACCCCACAGAGGGGGTACCCCCTCTATGCACTCCCCCACGTGGAAGAGTGTACATACTTATGGGGTGTAAATACTTCATGGGGTATAAACACAGCTGAAAGAAAAAGACCTCTAAATCAGGAAGATAATCAGTATCCACAACCAACAGATAAGGGGCACACTTCCTAGGGTGGGATATGCATGTGGGGAATGAGATATTGTAGGATATTAGTTTGAGTTGGATCCTTGGATGAAATCCTTCCTGTTGTCTAAGATACATTAGCCTAGCTAGAAATCCATTTACCCGGGTGGAGTTTAGTCCCAACTCAGGGGTGACCCAGTGCTGAGAGTTTTGAGTAGCGTGGTCTAAGGCTGGGAGGATCATGGAAGGTATGTAGACAATTGGTGGTCTTAAATAAAATATAAGTATCAATTATGTGATAATTTACATTCTTTGTATTTATACATGAGTTTATGATTATGGGTTTTTCCTGTGAATGCTACATGTATGCTTTTATTGTTATTTCTGCATGAATCTGTGTATTTCCATAATATATTTGTCTACTTAAATTTTTATATATATACAAATAAAATTATTGTTTTTAAGTGGCATGACTCGGCCTGGGTGGCTGGGTATGTTACAAATTGCCATCAGAGTTCTAGTTTTCAACACTGAGCCTGGATGGGTCGTGTAATTGGAAATTGAAGAAAAAATTTCAAAAGAGAATCGTGCTCAAAAAAACTAAAGTTCAAGTTACAGAACATCCATGAGTGCCAAGAGGTAACTGAGAGAACACCTTGACCTTGTTTGAAAGCTCAGGAGGTGTAGCAGTTCAAGAAACCACAATGACCGCTGGGTCTGTTCAGGAGGAAATATAATCCTTCACAGTCGTCAAATCTGGAGAAGGAGTGCAACAAATAACCCATCAATTCCTTTGAACTTCGTTGCTTTGGAAATTCTTTTATCTTTTGTCGCAAAAGAATAAAATTCCCTAAAGCTCAAAATTCTCGAAGTGAATATACCCCGTAGATCACAGGGAGAAGTGTTAGTCATTGGATTTGGCGAAGGAAATATATGGGTCATAGGATCAAGCACAGACCAGGAGAAGAAGCACTCTAGAGAAGATCATATCCTAGCCATCAAATCTGCATGCAAGACAATGTGAGTCGTAGATCTCAAGACAGTTTGGAGGTTTGACACTCTAGGAGAAATGATTCCTTATGATGCTAGGAAGAAACTCTCCTGAAGTCCCGAATTCCAAAGTAAAACTAGACCATTCGTTATTGAGGGACATGTGTCTGAATATTAGAGAATATCCAGAAGTTCGGCATTCGGGAGTTTTGTAGTGTTTTGTCGAGAAGTTCCCTGAAACTTCAAAGCTCCGAAGTATTGAAGTAAATCATGACCATTTGTTGTTGGGGACATGTGTCTTCATATTATCAAGTATTCAACCTTCCATAGGATTGTGGGAGAAATGTTTTTTGGTGCAGAAAGTTACGAAGTCTCAAAGCGTCGAAGTCCCGAAGATCCGGGGAGCACTTGTTTGGGAGTTTAGAAAATCAGCATCCACGAGTTTTGAAGTGTGTGGTAGAAGAAACCTATGAAGCCCGAAGTTTTGAAGCTCTGGAGCCCCAAAGCTACATATAGTTTATTTTCATAAATTCAGCATTTGGGTGTTTTGAAGTGTTATAGTGTGAAGTCTTTCGAAGCCCGATGCTCTGGAGCTCTAAAGTAGTAAATCTCTGGAGAGTGATGGTTTGATATTTGTCCATTTCGGTGTTTGGGATATTCTTTTTTATATGCTGAGAAGTTCTCCAAATCTCAAATTTCCATAGCTCCGAAGTAGTAAATATCTGGAGAGCGATGGTTCAATAGTTTGCTAGTTCGACGTTCGGGTGTTTATAAGTGTTCTAGTGTGAGATCCTCTAAATCCTAGAGTCCTGAAGTCCTGGAGCGTCGGAGTGACATGGCATTCTGACATCACCTAGGGTGATTTGGACCCATATTATGAGTTCCACTTGTCATCCTGATTCATTCTTTTCATAGAATTTTTGTACCAATTGTCACTCGAAATGTGTCACCCATTGATTGGGCCACATGTCATCTCCATATTTGTACCATCTATCACCCCCTGATGTGTAGTTTCTAAGGAGACTTTTGAAGTTTGGAAATCTAGCTATCATAAAGAAAATTGGAGTATTGTGGTTGCAAGGACCTTTGAAGCGCGAAGCTCCGAATAACCTCTCTGGGAGCTCACCAGTTTGGTGTTCGAGGAACTTAGTGTGTATCTAAAGAACAAAGTAGCAGAGAACCTGAGTAATGAAATGATGAAGTTCCAGTTCATGAGTCCACTAGTTCTATGTTTGGTAGAAATAAGGTGCATTTTTGTAAGAACCACTGAAGCTTGAAGCAGTAGATCCCCGAAGGTCTGAGTATGTACCGTGTAAGAGTTTATTGATTCGACATTCAGGGGAATTGGGAAGTGTTTCAAGAGAAACATATGAAGCCCAAAGTTTCAGAGCCCAAAAGTCCCGAAGCTTCAGATAAGCATCTTTCATCTAAGCATTTGGTCATATCCCAGGGTCACATAAGATTGGGGTCCAAAGTAAAGGGGCTAGTGCCTGAATTTTTTTTTCTTTTTTTTTTAAGATGGAAAGGGGATTAGAAAATAATTATGTGGGATTACTAATTTGTACGGATCTACAATTGAGGTAAATCACAGGAGACTGTGAGCCTTAAGAGAGGATTCAACACAAGTTCAAAGAGCTAATTTGTCTTTGAAGAAGAAGAACAATTGTACAAGGATTTCGAAGGGCAGTAAACTGTTAGAGAAAATTTCAGCATTGCAACTGAAGAAATGTTATAGAAAAGGATGTCAAATATTGGCATCTCATATGGAATAAAAACCTAAGGATAAGGTGTAAAATATTCAATATTATGCAATCCTAAAGGATTTTGATGATGTATTTAAAGAAATGCCTGGATTACCTCCTAAAAAGAGGTATTGATTTCTCCATCAATCTAATGTCTGGAGCAACCCCAGTATCCAAGACCCCTTACAGGATGAGCACACTAGAATTAAAGGAATTGCAAATGCAACTTGAAGAGATTATGAAGAAAGGATATATACACCCAAGTGTTTCACCTTGGGGTGCCCCAGTATTATTTTTGAAAAAAAAGGATGGTTAAATAGAATATGAAAGAGGTTGGACTGGGTATCAAGAATGAACTAAGGAACTTGAGGACATAATGTTATATCAAGAATATCCCATGAGATGATCAAATGCCAAGACTGAAGAATGATAAGACATGAATCTAGGTGCATCCATAAAGTTTTGGGAATCCACTACACGAAATCCACTCATGTTAATTAGAGTGCTCAATGGAATTTGGGTATAAGAGTAGATCATGTAGTGAATGATGTAGTGAAATTCCATTCACTATAAAGGATTCCAATTTGTAGATAAGGTAGTACAGTGTGGGAATATCTTCTCTAAATATTGATAGGTTAAAATGTTAATTTTTCTGATAAAGATAAGCAAGGAGTATATTTGGAGATAAGACGTAACATCTCCAAGGATCAGTCATGTTGTTTGGAGATAACACCTCCATTATTAATATCAGAGTTCGTAGTGGAATCATGGTATGAAGGGAATTAATATGGCATGATAGAATTTGATTGTGCATGTCAGGTTGAAATCATATAGGTTAAGAAAGGAGGAAGTAATGGCTCATTAAGAAAATCCAAGTGTTGATATGTTCAGTCAAGGAAAGGCTAAATCAATTACTTCAAGTAATAAATTGGTGTTAAATATCCAAGGTTAATCAGAGAGCATGACCGGAAATGTAAGTTGGTCATGTAGGAGTTGGATCAAAGGGATCGAAGTAATAGTGGAATGCTGAAAATTAATATCATCATAATATATGGTTACAAGTATGCAAAGTAGACAAGAAAGATTCCACAATGGAGTCGAGTCCTTGAACATCTTAAGATAATGGAATAATAAATCATGAGGTAGATATCAAGATAATAGAGATGCATTCCAACCTTCCATGAGGAACAAAAAAAACATTATAGGATCGTTGATGCATTCCAAAAGTGTTGAAGGTATTTCCACAATAGCATGGAGATATCAAGTCAAGAAGAACTTAAAAATGAAATGAATTTCTAAATAGAAATCATAAGGAACCATGAAGAAGAAAATGGTTCTACGCTTTGTATAGAATGGAAATAATATGGTACCTGAAAAGAATCCATCTCAAGTGGTATAGATCCATGAGTGACATTCCCGGAGGTTGGAAGTATAATTGTAAATTATGATGGTATATTAAAAGCAGTGTTAATTACTTCTAGTTAATTCTATGTAGCTGGCGAAGAAGGCATGTGCGCATCCTTATAGTATGCTAGAGATTGGCTACATAGGTCAATTTTGACACTAGTTGACTAAGAAAAGAGAAGATAATGGTGCAAGAAAACTCAAGTGCTAAAATATTCATTCAGGAAAGGGTTGAAATAGCTCAGTCCCGAAAAGTAAATGGATGTTGAAGGTCCAAAGTCTATAAGACAACATGATTGATATTATAATTTTTCCAAGTGTGAGTTGGGTTAGATGGATCCAGGAAATAAATAAAAATTGAAGGTTAATATCAACATAGTATTTGGATGGAAATGAAAAAATATCTAAGAATTATTTGGATAGAAGGTGCTCATGTCATAAATAATCATGTACAGTGATTACAGTGAGAGCAAAAGAAGATTTAGGAATATGGGAAGAATTGAAGACTTCTGGAATCATCGAGGAAAAGTGATACAAGGAGAAAGAGGTTGTTGAAATTATTGCAATATCAATTATTTCATGGCTTGTTGGATAGTCATACATAGAAAGAGAGAATTATTTCATGTTTGCAAGTGCTACTATTGATGTTGTTGCATATGGAAGGAGGCAACAAAAAGATGAAGTGTTGATTATAAGACTAATAAAAGAGGCATGGGAGCTTCTACTATCATCAGCTAATCATGTAGCATTAAATTCATTTAATGGAAGCTATGCAGGTATGAGTTTTATTTACTCTTGTTTCATAATGGTTGAAGGGATTTTAGGTAAGAATTTCCCCAACCAGATTTATTTTTAAAAAATCACATTATTGTATTATTTCAATGCATTAATGGGAATAAGAGACCACTAGGTGTGGTAAAGGATGGAGGCCTATAAAAATTATCAAAGCTTCTTAGTTTTTGAATGCACACACTGACATAGTAGCATGTCATGTTAATTTGGCTATGAGGTAATAACCAAAGCAATAAAGGGTATGAACTTGTTATAGGAATGGATCCCAGAAAAGCTAGTCATGTATGAGACCATGCCATGGTTGGTTATGGAAATTTATGGATATGGAAAGGCTACGTACCACACAAATATCTAATGAATGTCCTACTTATAAATAATACTTGGATTGCAACCTTTTTTATAACACTAATGAACACCACAAAATTATATTCGTGGTGTAGTGTTCGAGTCGAAAAGGAAGGCATCTAAATAATTGAGAATACAATAGGAAGTATATGGAGAATGTGTCAAGGCATTGGCCAGACTTCCAACTTACCAATTGTGAGATGCATGACTTAGATATAGATCATTTTGAAAATCAATGCAAAGGTGCATTGAATAGATATGCATTGACAATTGCACGCATGCATCGTAAGTGGAAGAGTTGCACTTATGCATGATAGAATTGTATGCTTGAATGAATTTGTTGAATGTGTTTTGTGAATGCATGCATATATTTTATTTAATGGAAATAATAATACTAATAGCTGAAATTTTACAAACTCATAGAGTTGAGAATGTTTCAAGACTTGTTAGGACATTACAACAAGAAAGTTGCAAGTCAAGTAGTCACATGAGCATTGGCTATAGGAAGTTTTTTATTCATAAAATGGAGTAATGAACTTACTTATATCAATTGTGAACATGAATATGCATAGAATGATAATTCATTGTTGGAAAATATTTAACAAACAACGAATGGAAAATATTTAACAGACAGTGAATGCTTGTCAGTGATGGCAAGCACAACAAACAGAAGATAAGTTCAGGAAGATCGAATGATCGAAGGAAACACAACTAGGCAAATAGAATATAAGTTCAGGTCGATTGAATGATCGAAGGCCCGTAAAGTTTGAGAAGCATTTCTGATTGTTGGATCCATTCAAAATTTCCGAAAGAATGAGGGTCGTCAGATCTGAATGTAGACAAGAAGAGATCATTGAAGAGGAGGACAGATCTCAGGCTTTAGATCCAAGTGCAAGATCCGACCATCGTTGGATCAAGAAGAACCCGCATGTCCTTTAAGGTACAAGGAGAAGCAGGTGTAATCGCGATATGAAAAATCGCGACTTAATCGCAGCCATTAAATCAAGATCAGATCTGGACCGTTGGGCCAACTCCATATCGGAGTTTCGCAAATCGCGACATGGAGAGACAAGAAAACAACGCAACAAGAATGCCAAAATCACAATATGCGAATTCGCGATTTAATCACAGCCATTAAGTCAAGATCAGATCTGGACCGTTGATCTAACTTTATATCGGATTTTCGCGAATCGCGACACAGAGAGACAAGAAAACAACACAACAAGAATGTTGAAATCATGATATGCGAATTCACGATTTAATCACAGCCGTTAAGTCAAGATCAGATCTGGATCGTTGATCTAACTCCATATCAAAGTTTCGCAAATCGTGACATCAAGAGGCCAAGAACCCAATGCATCAAGAATGTCGAAATCGTGAAATGGCGATTCAATTGTAGCCATTGAATCAAGATCAAATCTGGACCATGGAATCATAGGACATGTGGCAAGTGATCAAAATTTTGCTGACTTGGGGTCAACGGAGCATAGTGTCAAAAATCACGAAATGAGAAATCGCAAAATCGCTTTTGCATAGGCGCTTGGTTATGACCATAGTCATATTCGGGAAGGCGCTAGTGTAGAAAAGTTCTGTATCGAAACTTCGGAGATAGAAAAATGAAGTGTCAAGACACTCAATACAGGATTGTCGAAATGCCAAAACCCGATTTAAAGGCAATGTCAATAAAATTCATCCAACGACGCAGATAAATTGGAATATGATCGGAAGGTTATTGTTCTCTCTCAGAGTTAACTCCCCAGTTACGAATCTGTTAGCAAAATGGACTCATGATTGCAAATCAGTTAGCGTTTCAGTTGGTGTTTCAGTTGCTCGGAAAGTTGTCTTTCTTTTGCCTAAGGAAATGGGAAGTGGAACCATCATGGGGGTGTGTATAAAAGAAAATGAGACAGACTGTGTATTTTTGGTTGTTATGTATTGAAAAATGAATGAAACTGTGAGAAAGGAAAAATTATAGAATGTGTGGGGGGAGATGGAGAAGATGCACAGTGT
Organism: Picea engelmannii; assembly: GCA_009831015.1. Classification (NCBI taxonomy): domain Eukaryota; kingdom Viridiplantae; phylum Streptophyta; class Pinopsida; order Pinales; family Pinaceae; genus Picea; species Picea engelmannii. The sequence continues at coordinate 38,772 of ML783889.1, read as the reverse complement.
GAGATGAAATTTAGAGAAGAGTAAAATATGAGAAAGAGAAGTTGAAGGAGAGCAGAATGACAGAACGAGTTGAAGCAGAACAGAATGACAGAACGAGTTGATGCAAATAAGACCTGCTGAACAGAGAGAGGAAGAGAAGAACAAAAGAACAGTTTGTAGAAGACTAGATTTACAGAACAAAGAAAGATTGGTAAGAATTGATGTATCTATGTAGTTGAATGTTTATTTACTCATTTAATATTCTAGGGAGGTTGGGAGGTGCTCGGGAGGACTTTTGTCCTCAGAGGTTCAAGTGGGAGCTTGAACACAGGAAGTTGTAGCTTCCATATGGTTGCAGCCAGAGAAAACAGGGTGGCAGGGTGGTGCAAGGGAGAACAAGTGTTCTCTATTATACAGGTTGGAGCCTGTGTAACTAGAAGTTGGTGCTTCCATCCAGTTGGTGTTGGAACATATAGGGAGTTGGTGCTTCCTTCTAGTGGGTGCTAGAGAAA
>ML783889.1:0-25301 GCA_009831015.1 Picea engelmannii | reverse complement strand
CCTAGTCTCCTATATATACCAAGGAGACATTTTCATTTTGAATAATCTTGTACTTGAACATTTAAGTGGGGTAAAAGGAGGTTGCCCCCTCGAAGAGGCTTATTATCTGAAATTATCTCTTTTTCAAGGTGTTGAGTACTTTTTATGAGGTTTTTCTATGCTATATTGATATTTGGTTCTTAACATGTATACAATTATAAGATCACTTCGTAAGGTTTTGGTACATATTGCAATTAAAGTATGATGTACAAGAGATACTAACAATATGTTGGATGAATGCAAGATGGAATCATTGCAGGAAAAATGGAATTCAATATGGTGCTTACTGAAATCCATAAGGGATATTGCATCCTACTATTGCAACAGCCATGAAAAAAATTATGAGATAGAATTTCATATTTTGGGGAAAAGTTGAATTCCTTATGAAATAATTTTGAGTTTCTAAATGAATTTTTATGTTCTCTCATGATAATTGCATGTGTGTGATGCAGATGAGATAATATTGATTAAATTTGGAATGCTTGGGAAGAAAACTATTGTTGGAGACATTGGAGCCCTTAAAATTTAGAACCTTGGTGGGGTTCTAGTAGAGAGTTGGCGCTCTCCTTGTGTGTGAAAGCCTTGGAAATATGGATCACTGAAGAAATGTGTAGCAGTGAATGGATACATGAGCCTGGAAGGGTGACTTCCACAAGGAAGAGGCAAATCAGGAGTGATTATGGCATGATAATTGTCATAATGAGGGTGTATCAAATGGAACAGTGAGTTGAATTCTTTCCTAAAGCAACTCTATGGAACAAAGAAAATGACTTCCAACTGCAATAAGAATACAAGAAATAGTTCTTGAAAGTAGAACACTAGGTGGATAACAAGCTTCCAATAGCAAAATCTTGGAGCTTTTTGAAGAATTTTTGAATTGTACGTGGTATATAATGCAATGAGGACAGTGCATAAATAAGGGGAGAGGATTGTAATATCCCAAGACTGAGCCCCATTTGTAAATGTGAATGTAAATATGTTTTATAGGTTGGTGAGCCAGGTTATTATAGGAAAAAAGGCTTATATGATTATTAGGCCGGAGAACCTAGATGTTAAAGGCCAATGAGGTTATTTTTGTATATGTAAACACTCATATCATTAATAAAATACATCGATGTGAGTAGAAAAACCATGATAAAAGAGTAAGGTGAACTAAAATCGACTAGGAAGGGAAAGGGGGGGATAAGAGCCTAGGAAAGAGGCTAAGCTAGAGGTATTATCTCCAAGGAAATAATATAATATTATTCCTAAAGACTAAGGTTGGACATAACCTATGTTATCCTAAGTTCCTGTGGGAAGGGAACGAATTACAGGTGGATCTCATGCAACTTCATGAAGACAAGTGTCCAATTTGGGAAATGCATACAAGAGTGTGGCCTTAGTGCATGAGAGATTCATTCTTCCAGGGTGAGGATTTTATGTGGCCTTTCACATTGGGGGGGGGGGGATTTTTCCATTCTCCATTCTTCCCACTCAGAATTCATCCATTGATTCAGATTATTTTCGGCATGAAATGAGAGCTGAGATATAATAAAGAAATGTAAAGAGATATCTTGGATATCCAATAATATAACATAAATTTATCATAGATGAAACCATAAACACAAAGATACAGTAATACACAATTTTCTATTAATGAGCGAAAATGTACAAAGACTGTAAAAATACAGAGTGAAAGACTCGCTAGTGGCAACTTATCTCTAAGAAGATATGTGACGGATACTCGCATCCATGAGAAGATGATTTTACAATGAGGCTCCAAAGGCCTTTTTATCATAAAGAAAATAAAAAACCCTAACCCCAAAATATGAAAAGCCAACAATTTTGTGGACCCCGTTTTGGGTAGTTTGCTATATCAACTTCTCGGGGGCGTAACTTTGGCATACGATCTTCATTTGGGGCACAGGACAGCTCATTAGAAATTTATTGTCAAGGATATTAATTTAGTGAGCTCAATCAGAGCCTTTAGCTATCATTGAGAAGCATGATCCCGAAAAACCTTCATTTAGTCCCTTAAAATGGCATCGGAAGTTAAAAACTGCTAAAAATAGTAAATTGCCAAAATTGTCGGAAAATTGTTTTGAGCGAGTTGGAAAAGGTGGGTGGCCATTGATATCCACTTGGATCAATCCTCCCTCCTTAGGAAGCAATGGTATCCATTGATTTGAGTGTCCCGGGGAGAAGGAAAAGAGTTTGTTGAATGTGCATCTTGATGAGCTACTTGCCTTGTTGGAGAAGTTGTGATGCTTAGCCTTTTGAAGGTTTTCATGAACCTGTGGCTGGAAGGGTTGGACCTTTTTAACCAATATGGATACATGATATTTCTGTGTGCAGAAGGAATATTTATTCTTTGCTACAGTATTTTCGACCTGCTTCTTTTGGATAGAAGGTGCTTGGGCCAAGGCTGCAGTGGTTGCAACATCCTTATGTTCACATTTTGAACAGATTGTGAAGAAGATGATTTTTTTAGTATGAGATAATACCTTGCGGCATTGTTTAGGTGGGCTAGTAGTCAGAACCACATCAAGTATCGTGTAGAGATGACCCCCCATAGTAACAATGACACTACGGGGTTGAGACTCATAGATAACATGGTGCTTCCACATATATGGTTGGCCCAAGAGAACATCACAGACATCCAGTGGGGTGACATCACATAATACCTCATACTTGAAGGGATGGATTTCGTATGACAATCAAAACTATTGGTTGACACAAATATCTCATCCCTAGGGAAGCCACCAGATGTTGTATGGATGTGGGTGTGGTGTCGTTGAAAATCCCAATTTTTTGATGACCTCTGCTAAGATGAGGTTCTTATGTCTTCTTCTATCAACAACAAAATGAAGTGGGGTCCCCTTCACCCACATTTGTGAATGAAAAATTCTCTCCCCCTCTTCATGATCGGTTGGTTCTTCTGGTTGAATTGTTGTGGTCACAAAAATAGCAGTGGCGTCTGCATTGATGATCTGTTGTTTCTCAGTATTTTTTGAATCAGATTCTGAATCAGGGTTCAGCTCCTTGTCTTTGATTTCAGCCACCAATGAATGTTTTGAGAGACATTCATCAGTGTTGTGCCAGGGTATTTTGTGGAAATCGCACCATTTTCCGGTGTCCTTCTTTGTCTTCCTGTGATCCTTCTTTTCCTATGGCTTGGACTGGTTTTCGAGAGACTGTTTGTTAGGGTCATCTTTATCATACTTTGGTTGTTGCGAATTTTCATACCCAAACTCCCATTTGTTTTGGGGCTTAAATTTTTGCTCGATTTTAACAGCATATCGATAAGCAACAACGAGTGATGAGATGTCTAGAAAATCCATTTCAGTTTGGATGTATCTGTGTAGAGCCCCACGGTATTTCAGAACCAAATGTAGTTCAGAGTCTTTGATACCCAGCTTGGTGTGCAAGGTATGGAAGGTATTGCTGAACTCCAGAACTACTTGGCCCCTCTCTTGTCATAGTGTGGTCCATCTCATATACTGGTCCTCATAGTTTCCAACAAGGTGATACTATTCCTTTACCGCATCCACAAAAAAATCCCAAGTAGGATTGACCCCATATATTCCAGAATATTATGTGGAAATTTCCTCCCAGTAAGTTTCCCACCAATGTTTGACATGGGGGAGAGATTTAAGGAGTGTGAAGGTGATCTTTTCCCTGTCGGAAAAATGGTGAACAAAGAAATAACCTTCTAGCATATTTAACCATTTGTGTAGGGTATCTGCATCTATTTGACCTTCAAATACGACAATATAAAAATTAACCTATACCTTGAAAGGAGAGGTGCTTCCAAAGTGGTTGTTTGATGAATATGTGTCTTTTTCTATCGGCAGGCATTGAAGAATGTGGGAAAAAATCTCCATCATTTTGTCCCTCTGTCACGTGAGAGCTTGCTCAAGCAACAGATTGATAGAATCGTTTTCTCTATTTTTTTTCTTTTCTTCCGCCATGGAGGGTTTATTGGGCATGCGATAGTGATTGTATTCAATAGAGACAATATCAAGACCCAACTTTATATACTCATACCTCGTCGGGGACATGCACTGAAAAAACGATCAAGAGCAACATGCTTTGATACCACTGATCTGAATTATTTTCAGCACGAAATGAGATTGGAGATATAATAAAGCAATTTACAGATATATATTAGATATCCAATAATACAACATAAATGTATCAGAGATGAAACCATAAACACAAAGATACATTCATACACAATTTTCTATTAATGAGCGAAAATGTACAAAGACTGTAAAAATAAAGAGTGAAAGACTCGCTAGAATGGTGGCAGCTTATCTCTAAGAAGAGATGTGATGGATACTCACATCCGTGAGAAGATGATTTTAAAATCAGGCTCTGAAGTCCTTTTTATCATAAATAAAACCTAAAACCCTAACCTTAGAAGATGAAAAGCCAACATTTTTGTGGACCTCGTTTTGGGTAGTTTGGTGTATCAACTTCCCGGGGGTGTAGCTTTGGCATACAATCTTTGTTTGGGGAACACGATAGATAATTGGAAAGGTATCATCGAGGATATTCTTTTTGGGGGCTCAATCAAAACATTTGACTGTAATTGAGAAGCTTTATCCCGAAAATCCTTCAGTTAGGCCCTCAAAATGGCCCCAGAAGTTAAAACTGCTAAAAATAGTAAATTGCCAAAATTGTTAGAAATTTTTTTTGAGCGAATTGGAAAAGATAGGTGGCCACTGATATCCACCTAGATCATCAATGATATCCATGATACACTCTCTCCATCATTTTTACCTCTATATCCTACATGCACTTCTTTAGCTAGACCCCATATTTTTATGTGATCAACAGTAAATCGTATCCTTGTTGGGATGGGTAGTGCACATGTATCTTCTTGTCATTAGTAGTGCCTATGCCTTACCTGAAGGCTATATTTTCCATCACCTATTCCTTACTTGAGATCCATTACTGCCATCACCTATACCTGTACCTGGGTGACTTAAGCATTGGACTAAATAAGTGGTTTGTCATGCTCGTGGGATTGAAGAGGCGGGTTGTCAGACCCGTGAGAAACTCTCTCCAAGTGAGAGAATTGTTGGGAATTGATTTCCTGAGGGATACCAACTGCAACTACACTTCTCTGATACTTCATGTCCACCATTTTGTTGAATCCCTGTAAGGGAAGTGGGGCAGTCGAAGGACTGTTGAAAAGAGAAGAGGCACACTTCCTGGGGTGGGACAGGCATGTGGGGAATGAGAGATTGTAGGTTGTTAGATTGAGTTGGATCCTGGGATGAAAGCCTTCATGTTGTTTGAGATACATCAACCTATCTAGAAATCCATTTACCTAGGTGGATTTTATTCCCAACTCGGGGGTGACCCACTGCTGAGAGTTCTACGCAGCGTGGTCTAAGGCTGGGAGGATCATGGAAGGTATGCACACAGTTGGTGGTATTAAATCAAATATAAGAATCAATTGTGTGATAATTTGTAACAACCCTAGTTAAATAGATGCATAGGGATTATTAAGTAAAATTAATTATATAATTAATTGTCCTAATATGGTTTTAGTTAAACAATGATTAGTATTAATAATATTAATTAATTATCTATTTATTAATTAATTGTTTATAAATTTTGATTGATTAATTAATTAATTGATTGATTACATAACACATTCAATGACTTGGGTAATAAATTAAGGGGCTTAATAACTTTAATTTAATCCTTATGAAACTTTACATATGACATGTTAAGGATAAGATAATAAAGGAGGGGATAAGGTAATTAATGGAGGGGAGGAGAGTCGGTGAAGGGGAAGATATGACGGGGGAAGAGTCCTACGGGAGAGGATTATGATAATTTGGGGGAGGAAGAATTATTGGAGAGGAGAAGACTGTATTTCTGGTTTGCTTATTTTTATGGTGTGGGGAGTTTTGGTTTTGGGGGGTTTTGGTGAACCATTGCAGGGGGCACCGGGTTGCTGGGGGTTTTGGGCACGAGGGCCAAGATTCCTTATAGTATCTTGGAGCTAGGGAGATGGACAGGATGCTCCTAGCTAGCTGGGTGGTTAGTTGGTTTGGGCAGGGTTTGGTCAAAGCAGCAGGCTGGACAACCAGATCAGCGGGAATTAGCATCAGGCAAAGGTATTTTTAATTATGACTTTGATGAGTTATGTGATGATTAAGTAAATTTATAGATTGATGTTCATAAATTCAAATTTATGTTGCTTATATGCTGAATGAAATTGCTTATTGCTTGTTGATTAATATTATTGTTTAAACATTATGAAATTTTTAGACTTAATTAAATTGGTCCCTACACATGGTATCAGAGCCTTAGTTTGAAATCTAGGCCTGAGGGCCAAGCTCCAACTCCAACTCCAGCTCCACCTAACCTGCAAGCCAAGCACACAATTTTTTTTTTAACACGGATATAGACATAAATATAAAATAATGAGCATAAATAACCTGGAAAGTCCTGAAATAACCCTCAAATCAAATTAGTAGCAGTAAGGAGACGTGAAAACAGACCTACAACCCATAAACCCTAGGTAATAGACCTGAAATGACACTAAATAAATATATTTATAAAAGAAAAAAAAAAAAACTACTTAGAAACCCTGAAGAAGAGAGAGATTGTTACAGGAAAGGAGATCTTGCACCTATTTCATTCCTTGTTCCAACCACATGTCAATAGTTAGAGACCACTTTCTCTCTCGTAAAATCCTCACCTGTAAACAGAACAGAAATAAAATAAAAATAAAAAATAAAAAAACTTGAAGGTTAACATTGATTATATATATATACATATATATTATGTAAAAGAAAAAAAAAAACAAAGAATAGATAATGAGTAATAAAAAAAAATATAGCCACATTATATTTCGATATCTATCACATGCCAACGCATAAACCAAATACATAGCCCAATACACAAGAGCTCCAAGCCCATGATAACACTCCACACATCCCATCATGCATCGCCAATCTAAGTTGACAATTCAACACATGTCATCAACTAAACACACGGGTTAGAAACTACATGCATCACAACACAAGTCAACAGAGACCGAGTACACAAACCCCAAGCATCATGCCCAATCACACGCCAACGCATAAACCAAATACAAGCCCAACGCAAGTGCCAAGTCCACACTCCACATGTCTCATCGAAAGCCTATCATTTTCAGAGTCTAGGAAGAGGCGAGAAAGCCTGAAAAGCTCGCACTTGACGGTAACAGATGTGACCGCCCTCGGCAATCTTACCCTTGCTCCTTCTCTTCGCTGTGGGTAATGGCTCCATTTTGAAATAGTTCGGTCTGCATGCTACAAAAAAAATTAAATAAAAATAAAAATAAACAAAACGCAGGCCGCAAATCCAGCGCAGGAAGAATTAGGAACAATCTTTGACTTACCTTCCTTGTTCCTCTTTCTCTCTAGACGTCAACATAGAACATCGGGAGGGGCCCTTCTCTTACCTTTGTATTTTACCATCATTTCATGAACAGTTCACTCGTGGACAATAGTGAAAGAGATTTTCTAGGTGTCTGGCCGGCAAGAAAAATATCGGGGCCTTGACTAGCGGTCGTAGTGATATCTGTGTGGGCTTTAGAATCTTCACTATGGAAGAGCAAGAAGCGAGAAAGATGGATCATGGCACACACACAAAAAAAGGAATTATTTAAAAAAAAAAAAAACCTAATGCACAAGTGCTAAACACCAAACCAAGTCAATGGAGAGGATCCTTGTGCGCTCTCTCTCCTGAATAAGGCTAGACAGATTACACCACCCGACAATGATTCGTATATTGACAAGAGCATCGATTGTTTGATGATGAGTCTGCTTCCCGAAACAAGAGAACCGAAAACAACAGTAGCATTCACCTCGCTTTACATCCCACCCTAGACATGTGAAACAGTTCACCTGTCATCCCACAAACAAACCCATAGCCCCCATCGTTCCATAGTCTCGTCATTACACAACCAATTCCCCCATCCTTCCACAGTGCCACATCAAGCCCACAGTGCAACCTTAAGCCTTCCCATCGCCAACACTGCCAGTACACTGAATGAACACACGGGACGAGGAAGAAAGCTCCTACGCTGCACACATAGGAAACAATTTTTTTTTTAGTATTAAAACAAGAAAAACAACAGCAGATATGAGTCCTTTGTGCTCAACGCATAAGGATAGCCAAGGTAGTACAAATGATCCTAACACATTGCAACAAGAAATAATTTACCCTGATGTCCTTCTCAAGTCTGGCAAATAGAGAACTATCTTTTTGCAGTCTCCAAAGCCTGAAGATGTGAAGTAAAACTAAAAGTTAAGCCTGCACCAAATTTCCCTGTGAATAGTAAGGCAACTATCTGAAATGGAAATGTCGAGGACACATCCAAATGAACCATATAGATAGATACTTGAAGGCAATTTTCTTTGGGTTATATATGAGCAGATTTGTGTGTTTTTCCTTATAAGCAACGAAGAAGGTTAAAGCAATATCAATGGTAAATAAAATATGGATTATGTTACCCACAATGAACAAAGAACGAGGAATGGGTTCATGCAAAAATGTTGTTTCAAATGGTGAAACCCATGTCGAGTACATTACAAGAGGGATTAGAAAATATGTCGCATCACAACACATGCATCAACAACAACGCAAGATTGAACAACATCTCCAACTCCACGACGATGAACACCAAGTGCACCTGCACCAAACACAACAGGAAACATCACAAGCTAAGCCGAGACTAATCTCTCAGTGCCAAGCTATCGAGGGAGGAGCTGCAAGCCATTACCCTAACTCCGTTGCAGCTACAGAGTGAGAGAGGCTGACCACATTCGCAGAGTGAAAGAATGTGTATAGGGTTTGGGAATAGAGAGCTAGGTGTAGGGTTTTGGAGGGATAAGGGCCCTGGGGGGGGCACGTGGATTTCATGTGTGCCCTCACCTAGTTAATAATCTTTTTTCTATTATTTTATTTTAGTTTTATTTTATTAATTTGATTATTTTATTTTTTTCTATATTTCTTTTATTTATTTAATCATTCTTTTAAAAGTATTAATTAGATTTAAACTTTTGATTGTTCAAATTATTAAAAAAAAATATAATTGGTGTTTAATTAGGTAAATTAAACATGTTTAAGTTTAAACATATTTTAAATTGTGTTTTAGATTAATTATAAATTAATATGATTAACCAAAAGGGGTTAATCAATGAGAATAATTTAAATTAAATTAATGATTAAATATGTACTTAATAAATTAATTAATAATAATAATAATAATAAAAGTTTGTTTGGGCTTGGCAAGATTCGAACCTATAACCTCCAGCTTGCAAATTTACAACGCTAACTAACCAAGCTATGAGCACACTTAAGACGATTTGATGAATGAGTAATTTTCGGGATTAAATGAATGAGTTGATTAAGACAATTCGAACTTAGGTTAAAATTTTAGTTTAGATTTTTTTTTTGTTCTTGATAATTAATCAACTTTAGGTTGGAAGTCACCTTAGTTAGTTGTAGACGCAAAGTATAAGGACTTAGAACAAGATAAGTGGGAGAGGGATTCATGCACGCTAGGCAGGTAAGTTAGAGAATCGACGAGTATGGTGCAAGCTAGTGTAGCTACCGGGCGAGGGAATCAATAGTTTCCTTAGGTAGTGACACCAAGATTAGATGATTAACCCTAACCTAGCCACTCTCCTAAAGAGAGTAACATCTGTTTACAGACAAGTAAAAGAAACTTACGCCTAACCTTGTTTTCTAGTTTAAGTAGCACCAATTTGAAACGTCCTTGAACTCACCCTCACAATTTTGGTTGATGCAGGTTAAATCATACACGATGGTTAGGAATCGAGGGAATCAAGGCAGGGGAGCATCGCCACAGGCACCACTAACACTGCCACCACCATTGCCCGAACTAGATCTCATACTGTGCTCTTTGGAGGCCATAAATGAGACTTTAAAGGGGCGACAACCAGCAGGGACCGAAGTGGACGCCCCACCATCTAGAACGGGTAATCCAGAAGCATCAAGGGATTCAGGGGGAGGACCTTCCTCCCAAAGACATCACTCGAGAATTGTAGAAGATCAAACTTCTAGAGTTTTCCAGGGGTTGCGCCAGTGAACGCGGAGAAGCATGGTTGGAAGGCATGACAAGGTGTTTTGCCTTAAGGGACTATGTGTCCAACTCAAAGGCAAAGATAGAAATTTTTTAGTTAAGAGACAGCGCCTTAAACTGGTGGAGCAACCTGGAAAGACAACTATATCTTACCTCGGACACCGTATCTTGGGAACTTTTTGAGGAGAGGTTCCAAAGGAAATATCTACCAGCTTACTATGAGGAACAACAAGTAGGAGCATTTCATGCTCTAGTACAGGGAAACAGAACCATAGAGGAATATGAGGTTAGATTTATGGAATTTGTCAAATATGTTTCGTATTTGGATAATGACCAATGACAGGTAGAATTCTTTGTCTATGGGCTAAACCTTAAGATAAGAGCTATGGTGCGGATGTGGAAACCATCTTCAGTAGCGGAAGTTGTGGAAAATGCATGTTATGTGGAGGAACACATGAAATTAACCAGAGGTATGAGACCGACCTTTCCGCATCGTCCTAGATTTGTGGGGAAGTCCCCTAGGACATTTCCTAGGGGAGGGGGCTCAAGGCCACCTCCATATGGTAACAGAGTCACACCAAGGACAGTAGCCACGGGGATTTCAATGGCAGCGAGTGCAGCATCTTGTTCATCACCAACAATGTAGACAGGTCCACGTCCATCTTAGGGAACAACTAATAGGGGCAGGGGTTCCAGGGGAAGGAACTCATTTCAGAGACAGTCACATAACAGTGCACAGGTTCAATCCCGTGTTACCTGTTGGGGATGTGGAGGACCCCATTACTAGCGTGACTTCCCAGAGTTACAATCAGGATTCATGCATAGAGAAGGAAAGGCCCCGATGGCGAAAGCAAGTAACAGCCACCAGATTTATGCAACAGTTAATAATCGCCAGGCCGAACATCAATCCACAGTGGTGGAGTCGTCAGGTATGCTAAATCATATCAGCATTAAGATTTTATTTGATTCTGGTGCTACAGATAGTTTCATTTCACCATCTGCATTAGAAAAGAGTGGGTTGGCAACCTACGAGCATGATGACTTTAAAGAAGTCGAGATGGCTTCGGGGGAAAAACAAGCGATAGGACCTAGTGTTGATAATTGTATAGTAGACCTGGGAGTGTATACTACCAGGTTGAAGGTATACGTCACTACTCTTGGGGTGTACGATATAATAATTGGAATGGATTGGTTAGAAGCTCATCGAGCTTTGGTAGATTGTTTCACAAAAAGGGTGCTTTGTGTCGACGACGAAGGAAGGCCAGTGGAGATCCAGTGTGTACGGAGAAAGGTGTCTCTACGCTTTATCTCAACTATGAAGGTTAAGTGATGCTTGAGGCAAGGGTGTCGACTATATGTAGTGGACGCATTGAATGAAAGCAAGGGACCCTCATTAGATCAGTACCCGGTATTTTCAAAATTTAAGGATGTTTTTCCGAACGAGTTACCAGGGTTACCTCCTGAGAGGGAGCTTGATTTTACTATTGAGCTAAAACCTGGTGCATAACCAATTTCCAAAAATCCGTATCGGATGACAACACTGGAAATTTGTGAATTGCAAATGCAGTTGAAAGATTTATTGGACTTAGGGCTAATAAGACCCAGTGTCTCACCTTGGGGTGCACCAGTAATTTTTGTAAAGAAGAAGGATGGATCCTTATGACTGTGTATAAACTACAGGGACTTGAATTGTGCTATAGTGAAAAATAGGTACCCAATGCCGCGAATAGATGACCTCTTCGATCAGATGAAAGGAGCAGCGGTATTCTCAAAGATCGGTTTGAGATCAGGGTATCATTAGTTAAGGATTAAGGAAGGTGATATCCCAAACACTGCCTTTCGAACTTGGTTTGGACATTACGAGTTTGTCATAGTACCTTTTGGATTGACCAATGTGCCAGCAGTATTCATGAGCCTCATGAACGACGTATTCTGGAAGTACTTAGACCATTTTGTACAAGTCTTTCTAGATGACAGCCTCATCTATTCCAAGAATGAAAGAGAACATGAGGAACACTTACGAGTAGTGTTGTCCTTCCTTAGAGAGGACAAATTGTATGGGAAGTTGTCAAAGTGTTCCTTCTTTTAGAAAGAGATCCACTATTTAGGTCATATCATTTCAGGTGAAGGAATCTCTGTGGACCCAGAAAAGGTAAAGGCCATTATGGAGTGGCCAGTGCCGAAAAATGCCCATGAGGTGAGAAGCTTCATGGGCCTAGCAGGTTATTATCAGAGATTTTTGGAAGGATTCTCTAAAATAGCGAAACCCATCACCACTTTGCAGCGCAAGGGGGTCAGGTATGAATGGACGAAAGAATGTGATAGTGCATTCATTGAGCTTAAGAGGTTACTAACTAGTGTGCCAATTCTACAAGTGTCAGATATGGAAAAGGACTTCACAGTCTGCACGGATGCCTCGAAGCAAGGGTTGGGGGTCATGATAATGCAGGATGGAGGAGTGATATCTTGTGCATCAAGGAAGTTGAAGAAACACGAAGAGCTATACGCGACTCATGATTTAGAGTTGGCAGTTGTAATGCTAGCTCTGAAACTTTGGAGGCACTATCTTGTGGGGAAAAACTTTGAGCTCCAAACGGACCATCAAAGTTTAAAACATCTCTTCACTCAAAGAGATCTAAATGCCAGGAAAAGGTGATGGAGTGAGTTTATGAGTGAGTATGATTTTGGTATTTCGTACATCAAAGGGAAGGAAAATGTGGTCGCAGATGCCTTGAGTAGGAGACCACGTGTGTTCTCCTTGGTACCCTTCAAAGTCAATCTCAGGGAACATGTGTTGACGCAACTCCAAGGAGATAGTTGGTATTTAAAGGTTACTTCAAACCTTCAGAGTGGGAGGCAGTTAGATCCAAAGTATGAAGGATATAGTCTGGAAGCAAACAGACTATTGAGATATCGGGGAAGGATGTACATCCCTGAAATGGGGATATTCAAAGCATCATACTGAAGGAAGCCCATAGAGAACTTTATTGTGTGCATCCGAGTGTGAATAAGATGTATGTAGACATAAGGAATCTCTTCTTCTGGGTAGGCATGAACCACGATGTAGTCCATTTCATTGTCAAATGCCTAGAGTGTCAGCAAGTGAAAGCTGACCACCATCACCTGGCAAGCCTCCTACAACCACATGATGTTCCTATGTCCAAGTGGGAAGTCATTTCTATGGATTTTGTTGTGGGGTTTCTGCTCACATCTCATAGACACAATGCCATTCTTGTGATAGTGGATAAGTTAACCAAGAGTGCTCATTTTATTCCAGTTAGAGACACTTACAATGTCACTGATGTGGCATGTGTGTTTGTAAATGAGGTTATCCATTTGTATAGGATACCTAAGAAGATCATTTCAGATAGGGACTCCAGATTCACTTCTAGGTTTTGGACAAGTTTGTAGTCAGCGTTGGGGACTCAGTTGAACTTAAACACATCTTATCATCCTGAAACAAATGGGAAAACCGAGAGAGTAAATCAATTCATGGAAGAAATGCTCAGTATGTATGTCATGGATAATCAAAACCAGTGGGAGAAGTACCTACCTTTGGTAGAGTTTGCCTACAATAATAGTTTTCATAGCTCCATCGGAATGCCACCCTACAAAGGTCTGTATGGAAGGCCATGCAGAACGTCATTGAGTTGGGATAGATTAGAAGATTGAGTAACAGTTGGGCCAGAATTGATTCAAGAGATGGAGGAACAAGTGATTCAGACTAGGCAAAGACTAAAGGAAGCACAGGATAGGCATAAAAGTTATGCAGATGCACATAGGACTGGCCGAAGTTATGAGGTGGGAGACCAGGTTTTCATTCGTATCAGGCCTAATAAGAGTACCATACAGTTCGGGAAGGGGACAAAGTTGTCACCTCAATTTATAGGACCATTCAAAATCCAAGAGAAAATTGGACCCATTGCATATCATCTCGTACTGCCACCCCACTTGCATAAAACTCATAATGTTTTTCATGTATCTATTTTACATCATTATGTTGCTGATGAATCACATAAACTAAATTGGAAGGAATTGTAGGTATCGGACGTGGGAACCCTCACGGTAGAACCGTTACGCATATTGGATCGTAGAGTCTGACAGCTCAGGAACCGTCTGGTAGACCAAGTTAAGGTCCAATGGGACAAGTATAGTCTAGGATCTGCTACTTGGGAAGATGCCGAGACACTACGACGAGACTATCCCTCACTTTTTTTACCACCTTGAGAATATGTTTCTCAAAGGTTGGGTGTATGTAACACCACCTTTTGACTTAGACAACTAGGATTACCTGAGGCCTACATATATTATTTTCTATTCACAGTGAAACTATTAAATGATACACTTAAACTTTTAAGACGTATGAACCTTTATGAATGTTAAATGTTATTGATGATGATGTATATGATGCAACATATTGTGATAATATAAATTTTATGAATGTTTAAATGCTATTAGAATGATGTTGGATTTGATGCAATCTATTTGGTAAATGATAATTTTATGAATGGGTGTCGAAATTGAATTATAGGATATTATGAGATCTATTTCTGACTTGAAAACTGTGATGTTAAGTTGTTCGTACATAGATACCGAATTGAAATGATGATTGTATGCAATTACATGATGATAATGCATAGAAATGTATGAGTTTGTGTTACAGACTAATCTGCAGGATATGGACTATGAAATAGCCAAGGGATAATGATGATGAAAGTGGATGTCATGACCACTAACCGAGAAACATTATGGTATGAATATTTGTATGTGAAATTATATTGGTTTGGATGCATTGCCATGATATGTGGACCAGTGCAGGATTTCAGGTGATGAGACTACCCAAAACTGAATAAACGATGACAAAACTCCCAGCAACATGGTGCCACTGTATATTCCATTGTAGGGTGTGGATCCTAGTTATGATTAGGAGGGATGGAGGCATTTCCCACCGTGTATCCTCCAAAACCTAAAGTCATGGGAGGACAGTGTTATCTCATGCTCCCCTAGACGTGTGATGATGACTGTCAGTTGCCTGCTAGGGAAGCTTGGTCGAGATAGTGACACTTCCTCTTACGGGTTCTATTTGGAGTTAGGTAAATATAGTTGACGTTCCAAGATAGTCCAACAGAGGAAGGATAGGAATGAAGATGGAAGTAAGTTAGGGAGGAAGGATGAGTAGAAATTGTTGAGAGTGTATGGAGATTTGTCTTATGGTGGAAATTATCGTTTTTCCCTTCTAGAAAAAAAACTGTGTATATATGAATATTCATAATTACGTAACTAAACCGCAGTTGTCTAAAAAAAATTGTTGAACTAGATAATTGTAATTAAGGGATTTCGCAAACATTTGATTGGTTTATTGTCCTTTATAAAAGAATAGTCTTGTTGATTGGATTAGATGCATACATAAAATACTATAAGGGTGATAGTTTGAGTTGGATCCTGGGATGAAAGCCTTCATGTTGTTTGAGATACATCAACCTATCTAGAAATCCCTTTACCTAGGTGGAGTTTATTCCTAGCTCGGGGGTGCCCCACTGCTGAGAGTTCTACACAACGTGATCTAAGGCTAGGAGGATCATGGAAGGTATGCACATAGTTGGTGGTATTAAATCAAATATAAGAATCAATTGTGTGATAATTTGTAACAACCCTGGTTAAATAGATGCATAGGGATTATTAAGTAAAATTAATTAGATAATTAATTGTCCTAATATGGTTTTAGTTAAACAATGATTAGTATTAATAATATTAATTAATTAATTAAGTGTTTATAACTTTTGATTGATTAATTAATTAATTGATTGATTACATAACACATTCAATGATTTGGGTAATTAATTAAGGGGCTTAATAACTTTAATTTAATCCTTATGAAACTTTATGTATGACGGGTTAAGGATAAGATAATAAAGGAGGGGATAAGGTAATTAATGGAAGGGAGGAGAGTCGGTGAAGGGGAAGATATGACAGGGGAAGAGTCCTATAGGAGAGGATTATGATAATTTGGGGGAGGAAGAATTATTGGAGAGGAGAAGACTATATTACTGGTTTGCTTATTTTTCTAGTGTGGGGAGTTTTGGTTTTGGGGGGTTTTGGTGAACCATTGCAGGGGGCAGTGGGTTGTTGGGGGTTTTGGGCACGGGTGTAACACACCCACTACGAAAATCAAATTTTTTGTCAATTATTCGAGGATCAAAATCCTCGAAATACTCATGGGGGCCTAGCGTCAGCTAGTTCCTCATATGTTCACCTCCATGTGGTTGTGGGTCACGACTATGGGCCGAACCAGTACGACGTCTCTTCGTACTTCACAAACCAGTGCTACCAGAACGTCGAGTCTTTCAACTCTGCAAACCCCGAAGCTTGAAATAGTGAAACGTCGAACCCCAACAGGGCTAGCGAATGGCAAGTTTCCCTCCAAAGGGAGATTGATGGCCGTAAGCCTCCCCTGATTCAACGGTATGGATCCTTCCAGGGTTTCAATATTCGGGAGTTTGAAATGAAACGACTCCAAGAATCTTTGTCATTCAAATATCTGAATTGCATTGTGGGAATTTGTGTAAGAGATCGACGGATCTTAAGAGTGTGGATCCAACAGTCCATGGGATTTCGAGACTTTTCCCTGAACTCTGACCACTCACCACGTATCTCCTTTGATGGACGGTCTATATTCCTTTGGGACTTCTCTTTTCTATTACCAAGCACGTCAGGAGTTCGAGTATCGATATTTCATGATTTGTGAAGGCAAGGTTCCTTACCCTTTGGTTTCCTGGATGCCGAAACGCCGAAACGTCAACCGACAACCACGTGTCCCTCTGATGGAGGGTGGTGACCTTCAGCCAAGATCAACGGTCGGGATCTTTTTGGGATGATCAACAATCATGATCAAATCTCAGCTTTCCTTAATCTCATTCACACCTCACACCATTTCGGGGTTTCGGTGATCGGGATTTTGTGACTCGCGAAGACAAGGGTTCTTGCCCTTTGGTTTCCCGGGTGCTGAAACACCAAAGCGCTTACCAACAACCACATGTACTCTATATATGGATGGTCCAAGTACTTCCATGGACCATGGGGTCTACGGTCCCAATTCCTTCATCTCTTGCAAGGGTAAAAAGGGTCGTGGCATTAAGGTCTGCATCTCTTCCTCAAATCTAACAGTCATTACAGTCCTTGGAACCTTCGAGAGGATCATGTTCGTGCATTGCTTGCAAAGGCGAAGAGGGGTCAAGGTACTATCATCCACGTTCCTTCCCCACATCTATCAGTTGTTACCGACCTTGGATCCTCTGAAAGGATCTCGTGACACATGGCCTCCCTTAATCGGACAGACCATATCTATTTCGGGATTCCTACCATGGAGTGTCCCGATCTCTTGTCATCAGGACTCCCAAATTCTCGAAATATGAAACCCCGATACCAACTCTTCTTTCGGGACTTTCGCCCTTGTTCACGAGGGCTTAACCCTCATGTATCTCCTAACAAATCCATCGGCTATCGAGTTTTCTAACTAAGATCTAACGGTTCAGATTGTCCCACGCTGTGCACTCTCCCACTGCTCCTTAGACATGGAAAAACCAACGGTCCAGATACTCTCACGGACCTTGGGGATCTACGGTCCCAATTTCTTCGCTACTCACGAAGATAAAGGAAAAGGGTTAAGGCATGTAACGTCCTTGTTTCTTCCTCCAACCTAACAGTCGTGAATGACTGCAGATCTTCTTACGGGATCTCGTCCGTCGATCAAAACCTATCCCTACGTTGTTATTTCGGGATTTCAAGAGGATCATTCTTCCTCATACAGGGTTACTAAGACTTGCGCCTTCAAATCCTTTTCTAGGTTCTTGGTAAGCTCTCCAAGAAGGGTATCTCTGTGGGGAGGTCTATTCTGGGTATTCCTGGGGACGAATAAGAACATAGATCTCCCAAAAGAAGACTTGAGGTCCAAATTAATAAAATATGCGTATATATATACATACAAATCTATCTATAACCTAAGCCATACATGGTCCTTCCAGTAAAAGCGTGCAACCACCATTTCTGATCAAAACACTACACAGACAATCTTATACTCAAACCATTCACAAACTACACAGACTATGAGCATACATGTCAACATATAAATTTCAAGATGCAAGATGTAAACACTTATCAGAAATAACATCAGATGTGACTGCAACTGCTAAGAGGGGTGCTCGTTTCCACCCTACCGTAGGCTCAGCGACTCCCAATGGATTTACCACTAGCCACCCCTGATATGAGACCACGATGTTGCGAGACTGCGTTTCTGTTTGCCAGTGACCGAGAACAAAGGTTACTCTCCTTCTTCTCTGCTATCACTCACTCTGTATTTTTCTAGATTTCTCTTCCTCTTTCCCTCGCGTCTACCCTTGATCGCCCACACTTCATGCCTTTTCTCTGTTCGGCGAGGTTGCGTGTGGCACAATTTTCCTCGTAGTGGTCAGGTCTGAGGACTCTACAGATGGGCAATTCACCCCCATCCCTCATTAATCATGAGGATCCCTTTACCTACCAACCTGACGAGTCATTTAATTCGGGGCTAGCGAGCCGCTCTTGGTTCTCCGAGCCAGTGAAGTCCAAATACGGTATTGGTTTTGGTGGAAGTTAATGCCACCATTCCAGGTGCCTTCCACCACCTTTCTCCAGCCATCGTGGTCTCTTTTTCAGCATATCCCCTCTCAGCAGTCCTGCAATATATATTCATAATATTATTCACATTCATCGACCTTTTTCACAAGGTCCATTCACCTCACACATTCACATTTTTGGGTTTGCCACAGCTCTTGGCCAGTATAGTTATTTTTACAAACTGGGGGAAACAGGGTGTTACAACAGGGGCCAAGATTCCTTATGGTATCCTGGAGCTAGGGATCCGGACAAGCTGCTCCTAGATGGCTAGGTGGTTAGTTGGTTTGGGCAGGGTTTGGTCAAAGCAGTAGGCTGGACAAAGCAGCAAGCTGGACAAAGAAACAGGCTGGACAACCAGATCAGCGAGAATTAACATCAGGCGGAGGTATTTTTAATTATGAATTTGATGATTTATGTGATGATTAAGTAAATTTATAGATTCATGTTCATAAATTCAAATTTATGTTGCTTATATGCTGAATGAAATTGCGTATTTCTTGTTGATTAATCTTATTGTTTAAACATTATGAAATTTTTAGACTTAATTAAATTGGTCCCTACATAATTTACATGTTTTTTATTTATACATGTGTTTATTATTATGGGTTTTTCCTTTGAATGATACATGTATGCTTTTATTGTTATTTCCACATGAATTTGTGTATTTGCAGAATATATTTGTTTACTTGAAGTTATATGTGTTTTTGTGTGTGTACACACATATAAAATTATTGTTTTTAAGTGGCATGACCTGACCTGGGTGGTTGGGTATGTTACATTGTGGCTCCAACGAGAAGCAATCCTCAATAACCATGAATGTCATATGTTGGCCGCACTATCAAGGAAGTGTCGATAAATTGGAAGGGCACAACACTAGAGGAGGCGACCTGGGAACTTGTGACCATACTTCAATAGTTTCCATACCTACAGCCTTGAGGACAAGGCTTCTTTTGAAGTGGGAGGTCATGTTAGGATATGATCCTAACCCCTCTCCATGGGTCATTAGTTAGTAGGATATGTTTTCTATTTAATAAAGGCCAACATTAGTTTATAAGGCCTAATAAATAAAGAAGAATAAGTCAATGTAAGAAGATGTAATAGAAGTTTCCACTTCTAGAAAGATATTCCTCTAGAAGTTTCCTTAGAAGATATAATTAGTATAAATAAGAGTAAGATGCATTGGATATTGTTTCTTGGATATTATTGTAATAGAGATATGCTATGTTGAAGGTAGCCTCCTCGAAGAGGAAAGTGAACATTGCTATCACAATAAATTTTCTCTTCCTGGTGATTATTCTGGTGCTATTTTGGTGTTCTTCTGACATTTTTCTATATATATCATTATTATTCTGTCATTTCCTGCTAGATATTTTATGTTCTGCATAATATATTGTATCAGGAATATTGGAAGTGGTATTAGAGATATTTCCAGGGAAAGAATTGTGGGATCATTTTTTTTAGGGTAGAGACGTATTCCGACATCTTTAATCTACAGAGATAGACCATTACGCACATAAACTCGTGGTCTGGGAGTCATACACACAGAAAATAAAAGTGGTTCTTAAGCGCACATCTATTTTCCACCCTTGTAACCCATGTTGGTACCCCTTCGAGTGGTAACGCATTCGACGACACCTGTATACGAATCAACCTAGGAATCCTAAAGCCCTTCATAGATAAATTGATCGACTGTCTGAATTCTATAGTGTCACTAGAAACAACACTCGGTAGGTGACTCTATAGTACCTTGGTAGTCGAGTAGTACAAATAAGGGTGCGTTCTAGCCTCCTTGGTTAGTGCTCTGAGATATTGAGCCAAGAAATATTGTTGGACCCCACATGTATATAAGAGAGCTATATAATAGGGAAAACCCTTGAATGTAGATTCCATGCAAACCCTAACCCTTGGGAATAGAACAAATAAAGAAAAGACAAGAAAAATTCCAATGCAACTTTGTCATCTACATTAGGGTTGCAAAACTACTACATTTTTTGTCCTGTTAAGAATTTTGGCATTCTTCATCTATAGTATTATTTAGTTCAGAGTATAAGTATGGGAATTCTGCTTCTACTGATGTGCAACCCATAGTGGTATCACCCATAATTGTTTTCATCATCGGCTCGCAGATGAGATCCATTGCTTTTTCCACCCTATTTCCAATTTTAAAATTCACATCACTAATGGTGGTACTATGAAGTGTGGGGGGCATTGTGAGAATGTCAAACTCCAAATACATGATTTTTATCTGAAAATCCACATGTCCTATATTTCCATGGTTGTTTTTGATATTGCATTAGGTGTGGGATGTCTCTGCACTCTAGGGCTGATCATAATGGATTATTAAGAATTATATATGAGCTTCACCCAAGAATATCACCCCTATACTCTTAGGGGCCTCCAAGCGGGATCTCCTAAAATCGTTATCTCTCGCAGGATGCAAAAATTCTTGAGAAAAGGACACTATGGTGTGATTGCTCAATTTAATGCCATCTAGGTCACTGAACAGTCCTCTCAGGTAGTTCCTCCTATTCTGCAACTCATCTTGGACAAGTACCCTAGGATATTTTAGATTCCTATAGCCTTAGCACCTTCTAGGGGTGAGCATGATCATATCATCCCTCTCCTTCTGGGAATTCAACCCCCCAATGTACATCCCTACAGATGTCCCTTTGCTCAGAAAATTTAAATAGAAAATATGGTACAAGAATTACTGGTGGTGGAGGTAATTCTCCCTAGTACTAGTCCATATTCTTCATCAGTGGTGTTGGTTTTAAAGAAAGAAGGTACTTGGTGCATGTGCCCTGATTTTCATGTCCTAAATAAACTGAACATCAAATATCAATCCCTCATTCCTATCATTGATGATTTTTTGATGAACTACAAGTTGCATGTGTATTCACCAAATTAGACCTTCGCTCTGGTTATCACCAAATCTAGATGAAGGAGGCATATATTCTAAACACTGCTTTCAGAACTCATGAGGGACATTATGAATTCTTGGTCATGCATTTTTTCCTTTTCAATGCTCCATCCACCTTCCAAAGTCTCATTAATAAGCTATTTAAACCTTACCTTTATAAGTGTTTCTTGGTTTTCTTTGACGACATTGTCATTTATAGATGCACCTGGGATAGCCATCTTCTTCATGTGGACAAAGTCCTTCACTTGCTGCAGGAAAACCAATTGTTTGTCAAAAATACCAAATGTTTATTTGGCACCAAAAAAGTGGAATACTTGGGGCACATTATCAACATAGATGGGTTAAAATTGGACCCCAAAAGGGTACAATCTATGCAATAATGGCCTCTCCCAATTACCTTAAAACGCCTAAGGGGTTTTCTTTGTCTCACCTGCTAATACACGAAATGTGTCAACCATTATGGAAAAATTTCTAATCCCTTGATTGACCTCCTTAAGAAGAATTCATTTCATTGGACACCTGCTACTGAGCAAGCCTTCATAGAGTTAAAGAGGGCCATGTGAACTACCCCTTTCCTAGAATATCCTGACTTCAAAAACCTATTTTCGGTGGAATCATATGCTTTTATGATAGGCATAGGTGTCGTGCTCACCCAAGATGGTCGACCCTTGGAATTTACTAGTCAAGCATTGAGTGGTCACAATATGGGCCAATATACGTATGAAAAATAAATGATGGTCATTCTCCATGTGGTGCACACCTAGTGATCATATCTCTTGGGATGCCATTTTCATATTAAAATAGATCACCATAGGCTGAAATATTTTTTAGAGAAACGACTATCATCCCAAGAACAAAATAAGTGGTTGACAAAAAATTTGGGTTATGATTATTAAATCATATACAAAAAGGGAAAAGATAACATAGTAGCAAATGCATTGTCAAGACAAGATGAGGAGGACAAATTCCTCTTTGATTTATCCTTACCAGTCCCTAATTGGATTGAAGGTGTAACAAGAGTGGCTAACGCACAAGACTATGTTCCAATTAATAACACACAAGACTACATTCCAATTAATTCAACATCTTCAGTAGGACCCTAATCCTCCCACTGGCTACACTTGGCAGGATAATTTTCTTCGATATAAGGATCACCTGGCTCTCTCACCCTCCTCAGAACTCAAGCCCAGAATCCTAAATGAGTTTCACTTCTCAACTATAGTAGGTCATCCGGGCTTCCAAAAGACATATGCTCATGCTCGTCGTTCATTTGTTTGGGCATGCATAAAGAAGGATATAATTCAATTTGTCACAGAATGTGAGGTGTGCCAACGTAGTAAAGGTGAAATGGTTAAGTCTCCAGTCATCCTACAGCCCTTACCCATTTCATCTTCTCTATGGAAATAAATCTCCAAGGATTTTATAGTGGGCCTTCCTAAAGCCGGGAAAAAGTCTGTAATCATGGTGGTGGTTGATCTCCTCTCCAAGTATGCTCATTTTTTCCCCTTACCTCACCCTTTCACACCATTACTTGTAGCACAAGTCTTCCTTGATCATATTTTCAAGCTAAATGGAATGCCAACCTCTATTGTCTTTGATCATGACCAAACTTTCACTAGCACATTTTGTCAAGAGATGCTTAAATTGTAGGGCACCCAACTGAACATGAGCACATATTATCACCCCCAGTCTGACAGCCAAATGGGAGTAGTCAACAAATTTTTGGAAACCTACTTACCAGTTTTTTCTTCAAAAAAACAACACTAGTGGGTGTAGTGGCTTCCCTCGGTAGAATTGTGTTATAATACTTCCTATCATACAGCCACTAAAATGACCCCATAGGAAGCGGTGTATGGCCAAAGGCCACTGACAATCATTACCTATATTCCTAGCACATCCAAGGTCTAATATATTGATACAATGCTACAAGTTTGTACAACCACTCTAGTAGCTCTGAAGGATAACCTCCACATGTCCCAAAATCACATGAAGAAACATGCAGAACATCATCATTCAGAAAGGGTTTTTCAGGAATGTGATCAGGTGTTTCTCAGGCTCCAACCTTACAAGAAAACATCTCTCAAAGATTATAGACAACACAAACTAGCACCTAATTTTTATGGACCCTACCATATCATCAAGTGTATTGGTTTCGTTTCTTACAAATTGGCCCTTCCTACTACTTCCAAAATCCATCTGGTGTTCCATGTTTCCTATCTGAAGAAAGTGGTGGGACAGAATTGCAGAGACCAAACCAACCTGTTGGAATTAGATGAATAAGGTTCCATGTGGCTCCAACTAGAAGCAATCCTCAATACCCATGAATGTCAATTGTGTGGCCGCACTATCAAGGAAGTTTTGATCAAGTGGAAGGACACAACACCAAAGGAGGCGACCTGGGAACCTATAACCATACTTCAGCAGTTTCCGCATGTTAATCCTTTAGGACAAGGTTTCTTTTGAAGGGGGAGGGAATTTTAGGATCCGATCCTAAACCCTCTCCATGGATCATTAGTTAGTAGGGTATGTTTTCTATTTATTAAAGGCTAACATTAGTTAATAAGTCCGAATAAATAAAGAAGAATAAGTCAATGTAAGAAGACCTAATAGAAGCTTCCACTTCTAGAAATATCTTCCTATAGAAGCTTACTTAGAAGGTAGAATTAATATAAATAAGAGTAGGAGGAATTGGATATTTTGTATTAGAGATTATTGTAATAGAGATCTTCTCTGCTGGAGTTTTCCCCCTCGAAGAGGCAAGTGAAAATTTCTATCATAATATTTTTTCTCTTCCTGGTGATTATTTTGGTGTTATTCTAGTGTTCTTTTGACATTTTTCTGGATTTATCATTATTATTCTATCATTTCCTGCTAGATATTTTCTTTTCTGCATAATATATTGTATCAGGAATATTTCAGCATACCTTGGTCATGTATTTATAGGACCAATGCAATATTTTTCATAACTTGTTTGTAGTGTGAATGGGATCCCTTTGAAGGTACTACCCATCCTTTTAGTAGCCCCAAATCTATTTCAAGCCGATTTTGGAGTCTTGTCATGGTACACTTCGACTTGGAAGACAACTACAATAATGCATCATTTCTACATCACCATGGGTTCTTATGGAGACAAACCTCCAAACCACATAGTTTGCGCATTAAACTTTGTGTTGGCTCACACAAATGTGCGAAAGAAAGATTTAGGGAGATTGCACTAAAATTTATGGACTATTTGCAAATCTTTTCTTTTTGGATAGGTTTTGTAAATGCTTAAGGTATGTTGATTGATAAGTTGTTTTCATACTTTCTTCATCCACTTCCTATATTGTTGTGAGAAATTTTTCGATGATAACAAGGGTTTTATCACATTGCAACATTCATCAAGGGTTATGTTGGTTTGTGACATTCTTCAATGGTTATGACAAATTTGAACATTCATTTTGGCTTGCTTTATGTTAAATTTCTTCATTCTTTAATATTTATATTGCATTCCAATGTTCACCAGGGGTTATGTTGCATTGAATTTTATTGAATTTGGTTGGCCATAACCCACATTCCTCAATAATTATGTTAAATTGTAACATTCATCTT
>ML783888.1:574549-594005 GCA_009831015.1 Picea engelmannii | reverse complement strand
CTACCCAAGAAAAATTTAAAGTTTTTTGAGGGTGTATTTCAACTTAATTAATGGGTATTATTAAAGAGAGAGAGAGGGGGCGAAATGAATGGATTGTATGATTATTGTGAGATTTTAAAATAAAATGGCGTCACTTTATTACCAAATGAAAATGTATCCAAAATATTATTATTAAATACGATAAAACAAACGTATTATAATAAAAAATTTAAAAAATATCAAAAAGTCGTTTTGTGTAAGGATATAAAAGAAAGTATTATAATAAAAAATTAAAAAAATATCAAAAAGTTGTTCTGTGTAAGGATATAAAAGGTCATTTTCATTAATAGAAGAGGGTTGCAAGGATAACATGAAAGGTATAACAATGCAACCACTAGACCTCCATGACTCCAACTATACAAATTAATAATAATAAATTTAAGGGTGAATGCCATTATTTTTAGAAGATAGGAGTGAAGAGTATTGCAAATTAATAATTATAATAATATTATGGTTAAACCATACATAAAGTTGGTGTATGTGAATTCTTTGTTTGTGAGATAAATAAAATATTTATATACGTTAAATTGGTGTATGTGAATCCTTTGTTTGTGGGATAAATAATTGTTGTGTTAGTTTTGTCACTTGGATGAGCAAAACAACAACACTTGCATGTTTAGACGATCCTACTAGACAAGACAAAAGTTTGTGAGTGGGTTAAACAAACCACACACATGTATAAACAAAGAAATAAATTAAAACAACTAAGAAATAAAAGTTAGAAAGCATGAGAAACTTAGAACCATAAAAATCAACCAATGACCAACATAATGCTATCAATGGATCAATAGATTAGTTGACAAAACACTGCAGAGAAAAATAAGGACTTATGAGTCTCGTCTTCCTCCTTGGGAGGGCTCTTGAGTTTCCTAATGGAGAGCTCTTCATACAATGGAAGAAAATGGAAAATGGTGAAGAACAACAATGCCTATTCCCTCAAGAGGTGAGTGGAATGGCCTATTACAATGATGCTTGAAGGTTCCAAAGAGAAAAGAGGATTCTCAAGGGAGAATTCTTGCAACATAACAATACAATGAAGATCTTGGTTTCTCAGTGCACCCATGGCTCTTATTTATAGGATTTCTTCAAGGAAAAATGTAATTGGTTCTTGGTGTGAACCTTACCTTTTAGGGCAACCTCTAGTCCTTGACCAACCCCCCATTTGGATTTTCCTCAGACATGAAGGTCAAATCGTGTTGGGAGCTGGTCCATAAGTGGTTGAGGGGCCAACAAGATTCATAAATGTGTCGTTCATAGAAGTGCATGAATTTTCTTGTACATAGTCGCGCATTTGGCGCACTTGGTGCATTGTGCGCTCTGAGGGCTTTGTTGGCCCACACACACTGTGCACTGTGTGCGCGCTTCCTTTGGTGAATTTGCACATGTCAATTTTTGACCCAATTGTATAGTTTTTTTCCTTTTGAATTCATTTCAGTGCTACAGGTGAACTAATTGTTGTTGGCATTGTTGTGTTTCTCCAACCATTTGCATGCAATTTTGCGGACGATATTTTAGTGATAACAATTGCCCCCTGATGTATGAGGTTAGGAGCACATGTATAGTCAAAATGCATCAATGTTTCTTTTACTGAGAGTTCCATTGTAATGAAGAGTGTTGAGAGGAACTGCAAGAGGGATCCGCCGGAGGGAGAGGGAAAATTGTGGGACCCAAACCTTTCTCTAGGGAGAAAAATAAAATATGTGTACAAACGAGGTAGGTATGCCCCATGCTTATGTCATGTAACCAAAATGTGAGACTGTAACTGAAGATGTGTGTTGATGTAGAAAACTACAACGCCCTCAGGGGCGGTTGATAACAACATATGACAGTTATGAATGGTGAACATACTCTGAAGTGAGGCAAGGACGTATGTAATAAGTGTCGATGACTCATAGGCATTGATGGCCTAACAAATTCGGAGGTCTTCGACTGGTATGAAACAACTACAATAGTTGCATAGTAAGACCCATCGTAACATGAGAGTTTGTTGAAGTTGAATGTTATGGGGGTCAATGGAATCAGAGAGAAATGATGATTCTCTTTGTGTTGTTCGAGACTCCTCATTGTAAAGGTAATGAGAGTCAAGATATTTTCTCCCTTCTAGAAACTATGTTGACGTCGATAGAAAGGGAGACGAGACTCCAAGAAGTGAAGGGATTCGTGAAATCCACTGAGATGATATTAGGTATGGACATGTGACATGAACGAAGTCAAGATGCATTGAGACTCAAGAATTCCCTTGGTTGGGGAATTTTGACGAATGATTGGCAACAATCGTAAAACTGTATCTAGTGTCAAGGGGACAACTAGATATGGGGTTAAACTATGCCAGAAGATTTAACAAAGTGGACAAACGTAGAGATCATGGGTATATGGACTTGGGATACTCGAGGTTTGTGAACAATGTCGATATGAAAAGAGAGTGGATGCCCCAGCCAAGGGAGACATGGGTTGCTTTTCGAGGAAAAAGAAAGTAATTAAGGGTGACGACGAAAAGCTAACTCTATGCTAGAAACAAAGGATTTTTACAATTACCAAATAAATAAAGAATAATTGGGGTTGAGTATAAAGATATAGAAATGGGTGCCCCACTGAAAGATGCCTTAGCCTGTTAAGGCGCAAGTTTGTGAAACAAAACTGGTGGACGGTGGGGGCCCCATGGATGGGTTTCTATATTAAGTAAATGAATGGAGGACAATCTGCAGATGGGAAAACTGATGGTGGATGAAATGGAGGGCTAATGATATTGTGGAGGTGCAGTCAATAGAACTGAGATGATATTCCATTGGGAAAGTTAGCAATATGATGAGAATAAGTATGGGGTTCATTCTTGGAAGTGCATAAGACTATTAGAACTCCCATCCCTAGGGGGTGAAAATCAACATGAGTGTCAAGTTTCTAAGGGGAACTATGAATGGGAAAAATCATGTGGGGGAGAGTGCTACTGGGTGATAGTACCTAAATGAATAAGAGGTAAAGTTATTGCAGAGCCGAATGTAAGGACCCTAAAGGTGAATGTCAGAGGGTAGGACTGGGATATGCAATTGATTTACAGAGGGAATAATTACATGCCAGTGTTGAACATATACCTAAAGGGGTTGTAAGATTGTGGAACAAGTACTTGCACACATGAAAACCAAATACCTATCGTGAACAATATATGATGATAAAGAACATATAACAACTATTTGAAAAAATTGAAAGTGAGAATGTGTAGCTGAACGTGACGTGAGAAAAATGCTCCTCTGGGGCCAAGTGAAGATGATGACTCGGGGAATGTGAATGTGTAGATGGTGGGACTAGGATCCCATGGCTGAGAACAGATCAGAAAATAGAGGCTCTGGGATCCTGTAACAGATTATGGAAGTTGGGTAAAAGGACCTATATATGGATGGTGGGCCCACAATGCCACCTCATTTGCACTGACACTATTGGTGATTTGGTGTGGGTGTTGTGAGGTGATTTGGAAGATTACAGGAACTTAGGGCTACCGATCAGGCAAGTGAAAGACCTCTTGTGAGAGGGAAAGTTCTCTATGATGGAGCACATTCCATGGGAAATTAGGGGTAGTGATTTCCTTCAGGATATCTTCATCACAGTGAAAAGTGTGAGAATATAGAGGATCCTGGGAGGTGATAGGGGGAACTGTCAATGGATAGGTGTTATTGTCCTCAAGTGGTGAGGACATAGATGGGATATCATGTCCAGGGTGTGAGGGACTACTGGAAATAAAGTGAATGTCATGATACTATGGAGGGTACCTTGTTCGCTCGGGGACTGACGATGAAATATATCGAATGTGAGTAATGTGAGCCCCAATAGAGAGCGGTTGAGAGGGCTGTAATATCCCCCAGTAGTGCCCCAATTATATTATGTATTGTAATCATGTTTATAGGGTGGTGAGCCAACTGTATATAAGCTGGTGGGATTATGTGTTATTTAGGTCGGAGAGCCTAGGTGTTAAAGGCCATGAGCTTGATTTTTGTATATGTAGTTATGTAGATCATTAATAAAATATAAACATCGTTGCATGCCAACCAACCATGAAGAAAGAGTGATGGGGGACTAGGCTTCCACAAGGCTAGGTAATGGAGATGGGGTTGAAAGGTTGGAAGAGGGGCTAAGCTTGAGGGATTAAGTCCTTGAATAATATTTTTTTATTATTCCAAAGTGGTGTGAGAGGTATATTTTTTTATCCTAAGCTCCTGGAAAAGGGAACGCATACTTGATGGAGTGCATGCAGCTTCATGGGCAACATGTGTCGGCCCATGCACATGCAATTTAACCCAAGAATTGAGCCATGATGGGGGTTCATCCTCCATTCTTTTGTCCATTGTCTGAACCATGTGTGAATCTGTGTCTGATCTTTGCATACCTCACGCAGCTCTGAAACCTGAAACCGTGAGGCCAACCTGTGATGTTTTCCTGACAAACCGACGCATCCTCAGTCTGAACCCGTTTTACCTTTGTGTTGGACCTCTGCATAACCATGCACATCTGAGAAACCAGTCAGGAGGGAAAGGTTGACCTGTGTGTCCTGTGAACCCAGGTTTATCCACACTGCAAATCTAAGTTCGTGCCTTAACCATTTGGGTTGTCATCTTGTGTATTACTTGAGCCATGTGGCATCATAACTGTGGGTTGTTGTGGCCACACAGTCCCTTGGTTGAGTGTGAATTGTTGTCATCATTTGTTCCTTGCTGAGGCTTACTGTTTTCCTCCTTGTGCTGGAATGGAGCTGAAGAAGCAAGTTGTCATGCCTGTGTGAAACACTCTCTTCAGGTGAGGGAGGTGGTTGTGGTTGAAAAAGTAGGTTGTCAGGCCTGTGAGCGACTCTCTCTAGGTGAGAGAGTGCGTGGAGGAAGTGAGAACTCCTAGAAGGGGTCCTATAGTTTCCACAGAGCTCAAAGAATTCTGCTCTGACCTGTTGTCGAAGCCCAATGCAAGGGAAGTTTATTAGTCGAAGGACTATACTGTGTGACGGTGAAGGTGTATACTCCTGGGGTGGGACATGCATGTGGGGAATGAGATTCTGTGAGTAGTGGGCATAAGTGGATCCTAGGAGAGAATCCTTCCTCATTAACTATGTGTCTTCCTGTGGACCTTGCCTAGCCTAGGATTCCCTTGCCCGATGGAGCTTAGTCCCAGCTCGAGGGTGACCTACTACTAAGAGTGATGAGTAGTGTGGTCTAAGGCTGGGAGGTTCATGGAAGTTTTGCACGTAGTTGGTGGAGTTACTCTAGTTTCAAAGATAAATATCATTATGTGTTTAATTTAAATTAAAATGCATGTCTGTGATGCTTGTATATTTTCGTGTATTTCGCTGCATGTATGAATTGTTGTTAATTTTATTTAAGTCTGTATGATGGTAGTAACTCTATGTTAAATGTGTTAATTTGATTTAATGCATATTATATGTATGGGATTGTTCCACGTAGTAGCGTTTCTCGGAAGTGGGGTTGATGGAGGGGGATGTTACAATATGGTATCAGAGCCATGGTTTCGACACTGAGCCTGGATGGGCCATGCTAGTGGAAGTTGAAGCAAGAGTTTCATAAGGATTCGTTGTCAAAATGGACAAAACTCAAGTTTTGACCCAAGGTTTCAACTCAGATTCTGGATGGGATGGGTAAGTGGTTATTGGACCCAAGGTTTCAAGTGGAAATTGTGTTAAGAGGAATCAATTTTGGACCTCAGAAACATTCCTGAGAGCTAAGAGGTTACCTTGGCCATGTTACGAAGCTCAGGAGGAGTAGTGGTATCATAAAACTACAACTTACATGGTATTTAGCCACAGAGGGAGAGATCACAACACTGGTGGTGTTGGGACTGTAGGATCTGTTCATAAGGAAGGGAAATACTTTACAATCATCAAATCTGCAGAAGGTGTACAAGGGTTATCCTGGAAGCCTTTCCGAGTTCATAAATCGGGAGAAGTGGGATGCGTCGATGCAAAAACTTCTGAAGGCTGAAGCTCTGAAGTCCTGGAGGAAGATCTACACTATAGATCAGAGAAAAGAGCTTGATTGTTGGATCAATCAAAAGAGCATATAGTAATTTTGGAAGTTCGATGATCGGAAGAAGTGGGATGTGTTGATGCACAAACTTTCGAAGCTCGAAGTTCCGAAGTGAAAATTATATGTGGTGGGGCCAGATGACGTCGCCAAGGGTGACATGGACCTTTCTAGGCATGTCATGTGCCACCACCTGGGTTGTTGACATTTTCACTATGTGGGCCCCGAAAGATAAAGAGGTTCGTAATTTCAGATTTCGAAAGATTTGAAGGAAGCAAGCATAAGAACTTACGAAGTCTGAAACTTTGAAGTGATGTGGCATGGTAATGTCACTTGGTTTGACATGGACACATGAGTTGTGCGCCACGTGTCAGTGGGTTTTGAACCCGTAGAAGATTGAAATGTTGTATGGAATGTGACACGAGTCACTCATATGACTGAGCCATGTGTTAGCTGATAGTATTCCACCACGTGGAATTCTGTATGAGTAGGGTTAGTGGGACCCTAAGTTTATGTAACGTAGTTAAAGGACATAGGACCCACACTGGCATTGATCACGATACATCAAGATCAATGGCCAGAAGGCATTGCGGGGATCCAAGTTGCCCGAGAGTTAATTCTCCAAGGTGGTCCCGCAATCCAAACCCCAGTTTCATCGAGGGGTTATGTGTCATTGTCAGAAGAAATGCGAGATGAAATGAGAGTTACTCCAAACCTTCGTTACATGCCCCTGCAATTGGAAGAGTGCCCAATGATGTGACGTAATGATGTCACCGAAGGTAATTGGGAATGTTAGGAAATTAGTAGCTCGAACGTGCGGATGCGAGATCCTCCAAAGATCTGAAGCTCTGAAGTCCTGAAATCCTGAAGACCCGAAATCCCAAAACTCAAACGTATGAGCTTTTGTAGTGAGTGTCTGCCATTGGATGTTGGGTAAATGTGGACCCTTGATCTGCCCTACTTCGTGAGTTCGGTAACTCGAAACTCCAAGAGATTGTTGGGTTGTTCTTTGAAAACTTCCGAAGCCGAAGTCTCGAGTAAGCACCTATTGATCTAGTGCTTGATCATGACCCATGGTCACGTGGGTCGGGGGCTGAGAGAACAGGGGATAGTTCCCAAAAAATATGTTAAAGAAGGGAAAAGGGTTAGGAAGGAAGAAGGTGGGTTTCGTCTGGTTTGAACCCACATCAAAAGAATACTGAAGAATTGGAACTTTTTGATAGGGTCCAACAAAGATCTAAGAGCCATTAGCTCAAAGAAAAGAGATCATTGCACAAGAAGTGCATCGGAGAAGAAGCACAAGTTTTAAATGATCATAGCTTTCTGCTCAAGGCTCAGAATTGAGCAAGGAAGCTATGATTGGGACGGTCTCGAAAAGAGGATTCCATATGCAATGCTTACATTAAAACATAAAAAGTGCTAGAGATGTCTTTAGATAGAATAAAGAAGGCGAGAGAGAGACTTCTTGGTCTTTAGATGAATTTTCATTGTAATGTGTCTGTGAAAGACATGAGTTGTAATGATGTTTTTTTTCTGAAATGAATAGAACGACGAAAATTGATCCAATTGTACAGTGTTGATACTATTTCATAGTTTATTGTTATTATGTGTTTTGTGAATGTATGATGTTCATGGTGAGTGAGTGAGTTTGAAAATAAAATGAATAAGTTTCAAGTGTTCTCTTCTATAAGATATGCAAGGAGTTCATAATGTGTGCAAGGAGTGCCTGTGAGAGAGTCTTTTTCGAATCGAAGCTCAAAAGAGATAGCGTAGAACTTTTGTATGCAGAGTGTGCATATCAAGCACAAGAAGTGCATATAGAGTGTGCTAGGAGGGCACCAGAAAGTATATTGGAAGACGTAGAGGGGTCGAGTCCCTTTGAGACTAAGTAAGTAAGAAGATCAAGGAGAAACAATGCAAGTTCGCACGCAGAGCGCAAGTGTGTGCTAGGGTGAAGTTACAATTTCATTAACAGAAGCTCAGGAGGGAAAACATTGTCGAAGCCTTTGAAATATTCAAAATCCTTCAAGTTAGGGAGGAAGTCAAGTCTAGAATAATTGATGCCAAGATATTTGGCAAGAATTCATTGATAAGTTGAACGAATGGTAGGAATCCTTGAAGGGAGAAGAGTCGATAGTTGTGTGTCGTTATATCAAAAGAAACTACGAGGAGGATAACGCTAAGAGTCAATCAGCACTCGAAATATCAGGAGAGGTAGAGAACCATCGATCTCAAGGAATATTGAACCGTTGATTCCTTTCACCAAGAAATTGGAAATCGGGAGTTGGGAGAATGAAGGAAGTTGCTTTCAAAAATATTGAAACGTGAACATTTGATTCACGAGGAGAGATCTAGACCATTGAATCATGACGAGTGTGAGTCATTGATATGACACACTTGAATTTCATGAAGTCAGAAGTTGGAAAGGGGAAGAGAACTATTTTTTGATTTCGCAAACCACGAAGTCCCAATTCACGAGAAATGATCCACACCATTGGATTACGAGGAGCTATGAGTCGTTGGATTTGACTCACGTGGATTTTGGAAAACTAGATATTGGAAGAAAAGAGGGGAACTATTTTTCGAAACCCCAAAACATGAATTGTCGATTCACGCGGAATTGATCTAGACTGTCAAAACCCAAAAAGATGTGGACCATTGATTTGAGGCAAACGGGGTTTGGGAGTTTGGACCTCAGGAGGAAGGAGGAGAGCTAATCCTTGAAGTTTGCGAAGGGTAAAGTCCCATAGCACTCAGAAGTTGGGCCCCAGGTCATAGCTAGAGGTCACATTGGTGGAAGTTAAGAGAAGAGATAGCACATGCTAGACTCTTATTTCAGATTTTGGGGATAGAGAGAGTCGAGGGTGACTCATATAGAAACACCCGGTACACGAAATCCTAAAACTCCTTTTGGATAGGTGCGTGGTCATAGTCGATGGTCACATAGAGGAAGCTTGCGCCCACCTCTAGTTCTTGTGGGTGAGGTTTCACGCTAGGCCTATGGATTTGTTTCATGGAGGTTCTAGTAGGGACCCAAAGAGCTGCTCCAGCTTCGAGAGTTGAAGATCCATTGACTGGGAGGTTAGCAAACCCCGTTGAGGTGGGGGCACTACATCAAAAGTGATCAGGGTAGGAATGATCATGCATAGTGATCACAGTGGGAGAAAATGAAGATCCAGGAATCCAGGAAGAATTATAGACTTATGGGATCAACAAGGAAAATTTTTATAGGGATAAAGAAGTTGCTGCAATTTTTGTGGCAGCAAGTATGTTATGGCTTGTTGGGTCAGCCAGAGGAAAGAATGCTTACATCTTTGCAATTGTTGTTGGTGATGTTGTTGCATAAGGAGGGAAGTAACAAGGAGTTGAAGTGTTGATTATAAGTTTGATAAAAGAAGCATGAAATCTTCTACTTCCATCAAATATTTAGGTAGAATACAATTTATTAATGGTAGTCATATAGGTATGAGTTTTTATTACTCTTTTTGCATAATTGTTGAAAGGAAATTTAGGAAGTAATTTCCTCAGCCAGAGTTGTTATATAAAATCACATGATTATATTATTGAATGCATACCATTGGAAGTGGTAAAGGCTAGAGGTCTGTATTAATTCAAATCTTTTTAGCTTTTGAATGCACACACTGACATAGTATAATGTCATGCTAATTTAGCTATGGGGTAATAACCAAATAATTAAAACATAAGAACTTGTTATAGGAATGAATGCCAGTAAGCTAGTCATGTATGAGACTAGGACATGGTTGGATATGGAAAGGTACGGATATGGAAAGGTTATGATCCACACAGGTACTAAAATCTTCCTACCTTTAAATAAAACTTGGACTGCAACCTTTTTGATAACACTAATGAACACCACATAATTATATTCTTGGTGTAGTGTCTAGGTCCAAAAGGAAGGCATCCAATTAATTGGGAAGACAATAGGAAGTGTGTGGAGAATGTGTCAACACATTGGCCATAATTCCAACTCATGGATGGTGAGATACATGACTGAGATAAAGAGCACTATGTAATTCAATACAAGGTGCACTGAATAAGAATGCATTGAGAATTGCACTCATGCATAGTAAGTGATAGAATTGTATACTAAATGAAATGGTTGAATATGTTTTGTAAGTACATGCATATATATTATTGCATGGAAATAATTATTACTAACAACTAAAATGTGGTTAACTCATGAAGTTGAGGACATTTCAGGGAGGTGTTAGACATTGCAACAGGAAATTTGCAAGTCAAGTAGTCATGTGAGAAATGACTACATGAAATTTTCTTGTTCAAAAAAAGAAGTAATGAACTTACAGATATTACTGTGAACATGAATATGAATAGAATGATGAGTCATTCTATTTCATTAAAATGTTGGGTGATTGTGAATGAATTGATAGGTGCAGGAAATTCTAAGATCACTGCATAAGATTTTGTACATATTGCAATTGAATTATGATGTACAACAAATACTGACAATTGTTGGCAGTATACAAGATGAAGCCCTATAGGAAAAATGGTATGCAATTTGGTGCTTGTGGAAAACCACAAGGAAGGTTGCAATCTTAATATGGAAACAACCAAGATGAATTATGAAATGGAATTTCATGTTTTGGGGAAAAAGATGAATTCCTTTTTGAACTAATTGGAGTTCCTAAATGAATTCTTTTATGTTTTCTCATGATAACTACATGTGGGTGATGCAGATGAGATGATGTTGATAAAAGTTAGAATGTTGACTACAAAGAGTAGCTCGGGAAGATGTTGATTGGAGACCTCTGAGGGAATTTGGAACTCCTCGAGCCACGATGCTCTGAGACTTCCGGTCCGACCTGTTGCGGAATCCCAAGGAAAGGGAGGTGTAGCAGTCGATGGACTGTGTGATAGTGAAGTTGTACACTCCCAGGGTGGGACAGGCATGTGGGGAATGAGATACCATTGGTTGGAGTGTTGTTGAGGTTTGGTACCTTGGCCTAGACTATGTTGATATGGAAGGTCTTCTCAAATCAAAATATAAGTACAATTCTCTATTTATTGTATGTTGTGCATCTTGTATACAGGTTATAATGCTATTAGAATTATTTGTATAGACATATATATACATTGCATATATTCTTGCATTACCTGCATCCATGATTGTACATAATGTGGTTCATATTTCATTGCAAGAAATATATACCTGATGCTAATCATGTAATCGATTGGAATGTGATTCAGGTGGACCAAGAAGGTGTCTTGCAAGTGCATCTAGTGTGCATATTGGACTGAAAAAGAAAACACTCTGGAATCGAGCCATAGGGCTTGTAAACGTCCATTGGAACTGGTATGGTCCTGAGGACATAACATGGGAGCATGAGGATGCTATGTGGGAAGAATACCCACATCTTTTTGAATATTTTGAAAATCTTGTTGATGTTGTGTAAAAGTTGCACTAAGGATAGTGAAAAAATAAGGGGAGGGGATTTTAATATCCGCTGGTAATGCCCCAGTTATATTATGTATTGTAATCATGTTTATAGGCTGGTGAGCCAAGTGTATATAAGTTGGTGGGCTTATGTGTTATTAAGGCCAGAGAGCCTAGGTGTTAAAGGCCATGAGCTTGATTTTTGTATATGTAATTATGTAGATCATTAATAAAATATAAACATCACTGCGTGCCGACCGACCATGAAGAAAGAGTGATGGGGGACTAAGATTCCACAAGGATAGGTAAGGGAGAGGGGGTTGAAAGGTTGGAAGAGGGGCTAAGATTGAGGGCTTAAGTCCTTGAATTATAATTTATTATTATTCCAAAGGGGTGTGAGAGGTATATTTTTTTGTCCTAAGTTCCTAGAAAAGGGAACGCATACTTGATGGAGTGCATGCAACTTCATGGGAGACATGTGTCAGCCCAAGCACATGCAATTTAACCCAAGAATTGAGCCATGATGGGGGTTTTTCCTCCATTCTTCCGTCCACTATCTGAACCGTGTGTGCCTCTACCTCTAATCTCTACATACCTCACACAACTCTAAAAACCCAAACTGTGAGGACAACCTGTGATGTTTTTCTGAGAAGTCGATGCATCCTCAGTCTGAACCCGTTTTACCTCTATGTTGGACCTCTACATAACCATGCACATCTGAGAAACCAATCGGGAGGGAAAGGATGACCTGTGTGTCATGTAAACCTAGGTTTATCCACACTGCAAATCTGAGTTCGTGCCTTAACCATTTGGGTTGTTGTCCTATGTATTACCTAAGTCGTGTGGCGTTATAACTGTGGGATGTTGTGGCCATGTTGTCCCTTGGCTGAGTGTGAATTTTTGCCATCATATGTTCCTTGCTGAGATTTACTGTTGTCCTCCTTGTGCTGGAATGAAGCTAAGGAAGCAGGTTGTCAAGCCTGTGTGAAACACTCTCTCCAGATGAGGGAGGTGGTTTTGGTTGAAGAGGTAGGTTGTTAGGCCTGTGAGTGACTCTCTCTAGCTGAGAGAGTGCGCAGAGAAAGTGATAACTCATGGAAGGGGTCCTATAGTTGCCACATAGCTCGAAGAATTCTGGTCTGACCTATTGTTGAAGCCCAAGGCAAGGGAGGTTTAGGAGTTGAAGGACTATCCTGTGTGATAGTGAAGGTGTATACCCCTAGGGTGGGACATGCATGTGGGGAATGAGAGTCTGTGAGAAGTGGGCATAAGTGGCTCCTGGGAGAGAATCCTTCCTCATAAAATATGTGTCTTCCTGTGGACCTTTCTTAGCCTAGGGTTCCCTTGTGTCATGGAGATTAGTCCCAGCTTGGGGGTGACCTACTGCTGAGAGTGATGAGTAGCGCGATCTAAGGATGGGAGGTTCATGGAAGGTCTGGACGTAGTTGGTGGAGTTACTCCAGTTTCAAAGATAAGTATAATTATGTGTTTAATTTCAATTAAAATGCATGTCTATGATGCTTGTATATTTTCATGTATTCTGCTGCATGTATAAATTATTCTTAATTCTATTTAAGTCTGTATGATGGAAGTAACTCTATGTTAAATGTGCTAATTTGATTTAATGCATATTATATGTATGAGATTGTTCCACGTAGTAGTGTTTCCCGAAAGTGGGGTTTATGGTCGGGGACATTACAAGGGCTCTATCCAAGATGTTTGGCATATTGCGGTTAACGTTTAGAGAAACTGAGGTAGAGCTGGGAAATTATGAGTGTAGTGGCCATACTCTAAACTGATGGCACAAGAGAATTTGGTTCGCAGCCCCTTATTGTGTGTGGTTGAGGAATCCGTAGTAGTAGTGGATGTACTTGGTGGAGTGGCGAGCAATGTGGTTTCTCTAGGGATCTGGATCAGGTTGCGTAACTCAAGAAGAGTAGGACATATGTTAGTGGGGTTTCCTTCTCTTTCGCATAATGCGCAAGGAGGTTGAGATCGAGGAGGAAGTGGAGTTGTGGGCTCATTCGTCTTTCGTCTGCCCCCAGTGGGTGTGGTGTTGTTGGTAGTTGGGAGAGCGAGGGTGGTGTGGAAGGAGCCTATACTGGGATATTCATGGGGATTCCCTCTGTCTGAGGAGGGAGAGATGGTTGAGGAACCATTGTGGGTTTATGAAGATACCATACAGGGATGGAAAGCACCATGTTAGGGAGGGTAAGGATCGCAACTACCTAGAAGTCTTGGATTCCAGGTGGGGGGTAGAAGAAAGGAATTTGGGTAATGGCTTGGAAAATTATTTCCCAAACTAGGATTTTCCCCTTGTGGGGGGGGGGGGNAAGTGGTGCAATGGGGTTATCAGGGAATTCCTAAGGTAATAGTTCTTCAGCTAGTGGAACTTCTATGTGAGGAGAGGCCTCCATGAGAGGAGTAGTGGCTCTGTGATATGTTCCATTAGAATATACTACACACACTTGTGTTGAAGGTTGTAGGAGGGGTGGCACTCCATGGTGTGCCCCCAGCAAGGATGGGTCCTTGAAAATGT
This sequence comes from Picea engelmannii, assembly GCA_009831015.1. NCBI lineage: Eukaryota > Viridiplantae > Streptophyta > Pinopsida > Pinales > Pinaceae > Picea > Picea engelmannii. Next base: position 580,000 of record ML783888.1, on the reverse strand, counting down.
CGGGACCCATGTCGATGACCGAATAAGCATCTGAGCTAGTGTGGGTAATGAGAAGAATGTTATCAATGTTGGCAGAATGGTTAGCCTCATAATGTGTAAATTGGTTGATGGCGATGATTTTCCCATTGTGGAGGAACATCATTGTTCGAAACACAGAAGAGGCAAGTTCCTTCATAACATACATGTAGCTATGTATGAAAAATATATTGTAATCAAGCGGGGCATCGATAAATTCAATTTCAATTAGGATAATTTTTCCCCTGAGTTCGATGAGGACATTTTGGAAGATACCTTCAAGGGATGATGGTCAACCGTCATAAGCTCTAAGGGTGATGGAAGATGGTACTAGCTCAGGTGAGCCAAGATTTTTCCATGTGAATTTGGATATGATGCATGTGGATGGACCTTCATCGATGATACACCGATGTACTGTGATGTTCGAGATCTTAACTGGTATCTAAAAAGATACCAAGGTGGGGAGGCCTGGTTCTCTGCTATCTAGATCAAAGGTGATGAGTTTAGTATCTGCCAGGTCGATTTCCCCCAAGGTGGAAAGAAAGGATTTATGCTGAGTTGGACATGTTTTGAGGATTTCCAATACATACATGGTTGTAGGATATTGGTCTAAGTCATTGACCAGACTATAGTTATGTGCTGCCCTAGCATGAGGGTTATGGACATTCTATCGTAATGAGATATGGGGTATACAAGGATTTGGTTCAGTGTTAGGGTGTGGAATCATCAATGGTGGTTTGGATGTAGTTGGAGCCATTTATCAGGTGTTTTGGGTGGATTCAAGAGGAACACCATACTAGTGACTGCGTGTTTGCAAAATAATTTCTTCTTCGCTGGTAAGGAGGATGTTGCAATCGACAAGATTTCCAAGTTGATTGGGACCTGGGTTTTAATACTGCCCCATTTGGGGTGGATTAGGGTATACCTCCTATTGGGTATTCATCACACCTTGGTGTGGAATGGGGTTTTTCAAAACGGATGAAGGTGGTTGTTTCAAGTACTGTTGTGGGGCCTACTGAGGGGCATGCGATGTTGGAGGGTGTTGCACGTTCATGGATTCTTTCATCCATTTGAAGTCAACAATTTGGGGGTAGTGGTGTGTATCATGTCCATACTCACCACATAGAGCGCAAGGGAAGTTAGTCATAAGATTGTTATTTTTATTCCCTTGTCGTTTGTTATTATTGTCCCCTTGGTGGTTCTGGTTGCCCTGATTCTGGTTACCCTCAGTGGGATGGTTTTGTTGGAGGTTATTTCTGCCTGGTCCTGGGTTATTATTGTTTCAATTTTTCCCTTTCTTCTTGGAAGTATTCAGCTAATGGGATGGATTTTCCATATTCAACTATTCAAAATTCTAAAGCTGTTGAATGATAGAGGGATGAAAAAAATTAACACTGGCATGGGGTTGTCCAGGTGGAGAAGAAATTGGCTATGGAGGACCAGGAAATGAAAAATATGGATTGTTTTGTGGAAATGATCCATAGAGCGCATAGGAAGTTGAAGCGCTTTCATTAGTTCCCAGGTTATATGCAGAGGTAGAAGGTGAACCCGAACTTGGTTGAGAGGTCGAACGCATCATGGGTACCAGTGAGGGTCCACCCATTGGTGGAGGGGGAACAACAGGATATGGCTATTGGTGAGCGGGAGAAGGGTAGTAAGACGTCCCTCCATATGGTTGTGGATATGGAGGTGCACCATAAATGGGTGGTAGTTGGATGTAAGGGTTGTAGTGCATCATGGAACCAACCAATCCATCCACAACGTGGGACATTCCAGGTTTGTTATGTCCAAATGGTATGGGTATGGGTTCATCGGGTAACACTATGTACAAGTACCTGATTGAGAATATATGAGGTCAAATTGTTGGGCCTTGCTGATGGACTCCTCTTTCGTTTGAGGAAAAGTGGATGCTACATCTTTGGCAATAATAGAGACAAGTGATTTGAGAAACCAAACAAGACATTGTTCTTTGGTGGTTTCTGCTTTAGACAAACTATGGCCTCGACGCCATTCATGGATGTGTTCGGCTATATGGATAATAGTATTTTGTTTGAACTCTGAGAGAATTTCTAATCCAATATCGTGACGAACTGGTAGTTGGAAAAAGGACAAAAAGACCTTTTTCCAATGATTCAAAGGTCGCATGGGACTCTGATTTTTCATCGACATACCATTTGGTTGAGGAACCAGTGAGAGTGCATTGAAAAAACCGTAAGTGGATGGAATCATCCATGATGTTGTTGGAAGAGCACCATAAGTGAAAGGTCATACCATGGTTGGCGGGATCTTCCCCTGGTTTTCTTTCAAACTTTGGAATATTTGAAGGTAGTTTGGTAGGCATATTGGGCCAAGTGGGATCATGCAAAATGGGATCATTCGTGAGTTTGGTTAAATCATAATTGTTAAGGGATGCCAAGTATGGCATAGGGATATTTGGTGGAGGATTAGTTCCATCCATTGTGTGAGCAGGTGGTGGGTCTGTCCATTGAGAGGGATTTATTGGGGTTGTACTTATCCCTTGAGAAGAAGTTTACCCCCCACCTCCTTGTAAAGGAGAACTAGTGGATGGATGGCCTTGGGAATTGGACCCAAGAAAAGTGGAACTAAGTAAATCTGATCCCAAAATAGCAGCACTCATAGGGGTGTGAGATGGTTGAGTCGGTGAGTTAGCAAGACTAGGGACAACTCCTAAAACAAGAGGAAGATTTTGCAAGCATTTAGAACGATGAGGATTCTGTGGGTCACCTATGGTTTCCGACTAGCAAAGTGAATGTGTGAAAATGGTGACAAGAGAGAAATAAATGAACAAGAGATTTGTATAATTTGTACCTTCACAAGATAATACAACTCACAATTGCATGTAATCAAATGAGTATCATACATAAATCAACTGTAAATAAGGAAACATGTGGATAGGTGGATTTTGTTTGCGTGGGGGAACAAGTAAAAACACAATGATCATGTCCTAAAAGACGTATCGTCCTTCCTCTCAAATAGCACTGGGCCTTCCAAAATCACTCAATAGTGGGGTTTGAAGCCAACAGAAGAGGAACTAGTGAAGGTTGAAATGATCAGTTATAATGAGGGGTAGAGGGTGCATATCCTAAAATATCTATTGAGATTTCCCAATAGCCACACAAAATCTGATCAAGGTGCAATTGTAGCCCACAATTTCCACTTGGGTAGATGTCCTAAATTTTTGTCACTAGGTACCTTGGTCAAAGTGCGACATTTAGATTTTCGGCCTCAGAAATGGGTCATGGGTTGGATGCCCTTCCAATAGTTGGGTGACTCAAGGAGGGATGTTGGAAGCAGACCAAAGAGGAAAGCAAGGCGATTTTGGGAAAGAAGGTGTGCACGAGGAAAGAGACAGCTGGAAGGAAGAACAACACACGTGCATGCATGGAATACCTAACGATGGTAGTGTTAGGGTTTTTGTAATATTTTGTAAAGGTTGAAGAGCCAAATACGTATAAATAAAGATAATTAGGTTTCATAAGGGGGTCACTTGGAGAGAGTAGTCGTTATTATAGAGAGAATGGTTGTAGTGAATCAAATTTTATGTAATATTTTGCTGTATGACCTACTTTTGTAAGATGGTGAGCTAGACAGGCTAGAGGAGGGTAGATCTTGAGGGTTAGATCGCAGACTGAGGAGCTTGGTGTGATCTAGTCCACCTCATAACAGATCTCATCCCGACGGAGGAGAATTGTAAAGTGCACGACGTTGTAATGGCAAAATGACTATAATAAGATAGCTAAGAGCCAAATCTTTGTGGACGTAGCCCAGGGGGGGTGAAACAAGGTAACAACTGTGTTATGTGATTGAATGCATGTACTTCTTTATTGTCTCAATAGATATAGATGTGTTAAATGAATGGGTTATTATATTTCTTGCATAAATAGTGATGATGGTATAATGCATTAATAAATTATAGTAGCATTTGCAATACAGAGTCATCAAATATCTTACTCAATCCTAGGCTGTAAAGACATGAGTATTGTAGCCACCCATTAAGACTATCTTGAGTGAGATGATGCAGTGCACCCTGTGCGTTGTGTTGCCTTCTCGTTTACTAGGAGGGTCGATAGTTTTAGAGTCTTTGTTGGAAACCCAAACATACATGAACCCTGGGTCAATAAACTCAGAAAGGATATAAGATAAGAATAACCAAAAATGGTTCCGTTGTCATTGGTAAAAAAACAGGATTGAGTAGATGGGATAAGTTGAGAGTAACCTATGAATTTAGAAGACAACTTCCCAGACGCACAGTTATTTTCAGTCCAGATCGCTGATGAATACTTTGTAGATATCATTCAGTACTTGAACACGAGTACTGCACTGCGGGAGTAAAATACTGCGCAGAATAAAAACCTGGTAGTCTAAGCTGTAGACTATCAACTGATCATGGGACACTTATTCAAAATGGGCACAGACAACATCTTGCGTAGATATGTGTTAGAACACGGAAGACCAAGAGTGTTAATAGAAGCCCATAAGGGAATAGCGGGAGAACATTGCACAGGAAAAGCTACTGCACAAGGTATTATGCGCAGGACTATGGTGGCCAACCATTTACTGAGACTCAAAGGAGTACTGCCAGAGATGTGATGTCTGTCAAAGGGTAGGTAAACCCAACAGAAGAGACGAGATGCCACTATGACCACAGGTAACATTGTATTCATTCGATAAATGGGCAATAGACTTTGTAGGACCAATCAACCCACCAAAAAAAAGGATAGAAGCAAGGTACATCATTACCACGACAAAATACCTAACAAGATGGGTGGAAGTAGCACCAGTGAAGGATTGCAGTGTAGAAACAACAATCCACTTTCTATTTGAGCAAGTAATTACTTGATTTGGGTGCCCAATATTTTTGATGAGAGACCAAGGAATGCACTTCATCAACAATACTATCAACATTATGAATGAAGAGTTTGAAGTCCATCATCATAAGAGAACACCATATCGCCCACAGGCAAATGGCACAGTAGAGGCATTTAAAAAAATCTTGGAGAATGCCTTGACAAAGATCTGTAACGTCAATAGGGATGATTGAGACCTCCAAATACTAGCAATATTGTGGGACTATAGGAATACGTGTAAACATTTGACAGGTAACACACCATTTAAACTGGTCTATGGCCAAGAAGCAGTGGTGCCATTAGAATTTCTAGTACCAAGCTTATGTGTAGCAGCAATTACACACATGATAGAGCGAGGAGTAGTACATGAAAGACTAAATCAGTTGATGAATATGGAGGAATATCGGATCCTAGCAGGATTTCACCAACAAGTTAAGAAATAAAGAGACAAAGCTTGGCATGGTAGACACATCAGGAAGAAAACTTTCAAAGAAGGAGATCTAGTATTGATGTATGACAACAAATCCTTTCAACACCCAGGAAAGCTCATAATGCATTGGTTAGGACC
>ML783888.1:527583-551921 GCA_009831015.1 Picea engelmannii | reverse complement strand
GGGATCTGGAAGAAGAAATCTACATGAAGCAGCCAGAAGGCTTTGTAGTGAAGGGAAAGAAAGAGCTAGTCTGTAAGCTAAAGAAGTCACTATACGGTCTGAAGCAATCACCTAGGATGTGGTACCAAAAGTTTGACACATACCTCCTTGGATTGGGATTTGTAAGAAGCAGGGCTGATCACTGTGTATATTCCAAGAAGGTTGGTAATCACTTCATTTATGTAGTGTTGTATGTTGATGACATGTTGTTGGTAGGAAATAACATGGATGTTATCAAGGAGGTGAAATCGCAGCTATCCTCCAAATTTGACATGAAGGATCTCGGTGCTGCTAACTTCATTCTGGGAATGGAGATTAAAAGAGATCATGCAATAAGGAAACTCTGGTTGAATCAAAGAAAATATGTTGAAACGATATTGCAGAGGTTTAATATGCATGGAAGTAAACCGGTCAAGGTTCCTATTCCTATAGGTGTAAAGTTATCTGTAGATCAATGTCCCAAGACACAGGAAGAAGAAGAGGACATGTCCCATGTTCCATATGTCAGTGCAGTTGGCAGTTTGATGTATGCAATGGTTTGTACTAGACCGAACATTGCACATGCAGTGGGAGTTTTGAGTAGGTATATGTCAAAACCAGGGAAGGAGCATTAGACAACAGTAAAGAGGGTCTTCAGGTATCTTTGTGGAACCATCAATTATGGATTCTGCTACCAAGGAAGATCGGGATTGGACAGAGTGGTGGACATACATGGCTTTGTTGATGCAGAATAGGCTGGAGATTTGGATCGCAGAAGATCTACAAGTGGGTATGTGTTTAACCTATTTGGAGGAGCAATCAGTTGAATGAGAAAAAGATAGGCTGTAGTGGCACTCTCTACTACAGAAGCTGAATACATGGAAACTACTCATGCAAGCAAGGAAGCAGTATGGTTACAAAGGTTTTGTTCAGGTATTGGGTTGGTACAACAAGCAGTGAGATTAGACTGTGATAGCCAGAGTGCAATATTCCTGGCAAATAACCCAGCTTATCATTCAAAGACAAAGCATATTGATGTTCAGTATCACTTTGTGAGAGGCATGGTTGAGGAAAAGAAGGTGTTGCTGGAAAAGGTTGACACTTTGAAGAATGTTGCAGATTCATTGACAAAGTCTGTGAGAACAGAAAAGTTCTCTTGGTGTAGAGTAACAATGGGCATTGTTGCCCTAGATTTTTTACTATATAATCCCCTGGAACCCTAGAAGCAAAGAAAACAACAAGTGGGAGAATGTTGGGTGTGTGTTATATTCTTTGCATGTGTGTGTGTGTGTGGGTGCATCAGATACGACAACTGCGTCTGACGATCCCTTCACCTAGAGATCTGCCGTGTGCGTCGGGCGGTTTTTGCTATTTTTAGCGGATTTTGTTATTTTTAGCTGATTTGTAAATTAATCCCGGATTAAGGGATTAGGGTTTTGGTATTTACAAAATACCTAAAAACATTGTATATATTGTATGGCGAATGGTGAAATTCGATATAATGAAAAGAAGAAAGGTTTTCCTGGTTGAGGGTTTCCAGTAAAAATCTTTGTGTACTCTGTGTATGAGCCATTGATTAAAACTTACAGAAACGTCTATGGTGAGGTCGCATCCGAATGGTTTGGATATTACTTGCTTTCATGATTTAGTGGGATCATCCTAACCTCCTCACCTTATCTTATTCAACTTATAAAAGGAGAGGAGTTCTCATGGAGAAAGTTAGCTTTGTTGGTTCTTGAGCTTGTTAGCTTTGATTGGCTTGGAATTATTAGCTTGGTTAGAGTGGCTTTGAGATTTGCTTTGTCAAGATAGATAGTGAATATCATCAGATCTATGCTCTCAGAATTCTTGGAGTGAAAGTGTGTGGAGAATGAAGGACAGTTGGAAGGGACCTTAAGACATCAAGGCCATGGTTGTAATCTCTCTTTCACATTTAATATGATACAGTAATATGATTCTTTCCTATAAAGCTTGCTGTGTTTTATTGTATAATTCCTTGATCATATACATAGATTGACTATTGAATAGATTGTGCTTTCTTCACTTTGGTTGGTTTTTGTTGTCTTGGTGTTGGCTACACAAGAGCATTGAAGAGAAGCGGGAGCAACAAAGACCATAGGAAGCGATAATAAGGTATGTTATTTGTTTTTGCCTCCTATTTAATTCAATGGTTAGAATCTAAGGAAAGCGTCATGTTCCGTCTTGCTTTGTTCTAGATCCGGGTGGATCTAGGGAGATCGGTTAGTGTCTGCACTTACAGATTTATCCAATAAAAACATCTCAGTGTGTCGAGGGCACCACAGTCAGCTGGGCACCTTATCTTATGAATTTGTTTCTGGATGATCACAAGGATGTGTAGGATCTAGGAACATAATTTCACTACTCATGGCTACTCATGTTGATAGCTATCATGGGATGGAAGGAACTGAGCTACACATTCTTCGGCACTAGATACAAGCCAAATTATGGAGTGAGGTATTCATCACTTGGCATCACGTTGGATTCTAAGTGCAAGAAAATGAACACAGTTGTATTCGAAGGATACCTTTGCCGCCTATAGGAGGCCATCTACAACATGTGGAGAATAACACCACAAGTTGTTGCACAGTACCGAGACATCTCCAACTTCAAGGTCACAAGACATGCGATGTGGATACAGGCGCGGAAGGATGCCAATAAGAAGTGGCTACAAATACACTATTGTATCAGAGAAGGAAACATTTATATGGTCATCAAAGATTGGGAGGACTAGTGGAAGATTCCAATCCTCACCCAAGAAATACCCACAAAGACAACAAGAGAAGAAACAGGGAAGGAAGAAACACAACCTCAAGAATTACTAGTGCCCAAGAAACGAAGGACGGGCTAGAAAAAAAAAAAACAAACCAACAAAGGGACAACTAAAACAGGGACCCAGAAGGGGAAGAAGAACAATATGTAGTCAGCCCAAATAAAATAGAAACAAATCAAGGAAGCATAGGGGACTACACCAAGCCCCAACCCACAAGAACCAGGCCTAAATAAGAAACCAACCACTCAGATGGGAAGCACGTGCAAGAAAATTAAGGCACAGAGGACACCCCCAGATTATACAATCATGGAGGATGATGCAGAGATGATATCCTGAAGGGTTCAGGATTGTATATCTGAGGATTTTGACAATGTCGTGCACCATAGGGACAAAATTCAAGAGGAATTGGAAGACATGCAATAGTTCCTCAAGCATATCAGGGAAGGGAAGACAACAGGCAGTAGCATGGGAACATGGCCATCAACATCACATACAGGAGGAGGACTAGAAGAAGGTGAGCGAGACATAGTCCATACAATACCGCAGCCAAGCACGACATTCCACATTACACCCATCATGCTACACATGGATGATATCGTGGGCTAGACACCACTAAAGTACTTAACCCAAATCCAACTGGTACTGCCGCAAATACCATCCAAGGCTCTACACAAATTATAGATTAGCGTTACCCAAGAGGTACAGTCTCGTGCACACACATACTTAGCTGAATTTCAACATGCAACGAAGAAGCGAGATGCACTGGAAATAATATGTGAGCAGGCTAAGTTCAAGACCCAAGAGGAAAGGGAGCGCATGAATGGATTGGAGTAGAAAGTGGCAGGAACTTATGAAAATATTCAACATGCAACACAGAGGGACATACTCATAGTAGTAGAGAAGATTGATTATATTGCACAGGAAATCGATCAATATCAAAAGGAGATCGAGAATATCCAGGAGCAGCTTACACCTACCACTCCACCGGAAGTAAGGAAACAAAAGAAGCAGGAGGAAACATAGGAGTTGCAGGAGATATATCAATAGGTCTGTGCAACAACAAACTTGTTTGAGGAGGAAACACAACTATGGAAAAAGTTAGAAGAAGATCAACAAGTCCAACAGTGGGACAAGGAAGAAGAAAGGATAAGCTCAGCTATCCAAGACCTCAAGTAGAGGCAAAATACAATGGCCATCAAAAAGCATGTCAAAGGGGTGCAGGATATGAAGAAACTGGAGGCATAACTCACCACTGTGCAAAAAAGGAAAAAGTAGTGTCAGGCTCAAATGGAACCACTCCAAGAGAGAGAGTATCAGAATTCATCACATAGGCAAAGGAAGCTAAGACACTGATAGCACAGACCCAAGCAAAATGCACCAGATTGATCAGTGGTGAAATTGCAGTACAGATAGTAGACACACTTAAGAACAAGACCGAGCAGGTGCAAACATAAGCAACAGATCTCAAGGAGAAGTTCCAGGCGATCACCAGGGAGATCGATGAAGCACGTAAAGGTTAAGTGGCTCAGGACATGCCACATGTCAGTGTTGGGGGCATGTTGGAAGCAGACCAAAGTGGAAATCAAGGAGATTTTTGGAAAGAAGGCATGCACAAGGAATGTGACACCTGGAAGGAAGAAAATCATGCACACATGCATGGAAGACCTAACGACTATAGGGTTAGGGTTTTTGTAATATTTTTTAAAGGTTGAAGATCCATAAATGTATAAATAGAGATACTTAGGTCTCATAAGGGGGTCACTTGGAGAGAGTAGTCATTGTTATAGAGAGAATGGTTGTAGAGAATCGAATGGTATATAATATTTTCTTGTATGACCTAATTTTGTAAGCTTGTGAGCTAGAGAGGCTAGAGGAGGGTAGATATTGAGGGTTAGATCACAGGAGGAGGATCCTGGTGTGATCTTGTCTGCCTCATAACAGATCTTGAACCAACAAAGGAAAATTGTAAAGTGCATGACGTTGTAATGATAGAACGACTATAATAAGAGAGATAAGAGAGAAATCTTTGTGGATGTAGCCCAGGGGGGTAAACCATGGTAACAACTCTATTATGTTATTAAATGCATGTACTTATTTATTGTCTCAATAGATATAGATGTATTAAATGAATGAGTTATTATATTTCTTGCATAAATCATGATGATGGTATAATGCGTTAATAAATTACAGTAGCATTTTCAATACACAATCATCATATCTCTCACTCAATCCTAGGCTGTAAACACATGAGTATTGTAGCCACCCATTAAGAATATCTCAGATGAGACGACGTAGTGCACCCTGTGTGTTTTGTTTCCTTCTGGTTTACCAAGAGGGTTGATAGTTTTAGAGGCTTTGTTGGAAACCTGAAAAGACATGAACCCTAGGTAAATAAACTTAGAAAGGATATAAGATCAGAATAACCAGCAAGGGATGCACAGAACAACCAAACCTCGGCATTCGACCCTTCACAGGTATCTCCCTGCCTTTTGGTATAGGAACACTTGACTTTTAGGATTTGAAATTTCCCTATATCTCAAATTCTATGTTTGAAAATGTGAGAACCAAATAATGGGGGTTATTTGGATGCCTACCCTCGAGATCCTACGTAGACTAAAAAATTCCTTTTGGCACCTTATGTGGAGGAAAACTTAGTGAGTTTTTAGAAAAATTTTAGATGTGTTGGGCTGAGAGATTGGGGGTGTGAACCAATCTCATTTGAATTAATGGGTGTGGATAATTTCCAAAGAAGTAGTGGGATGTTTCATAATTCCTTTGGAGAAAACCTATTTCAACCTCCATTATTCAAAATAGAAAGTATGTGTGTGAGGAGTGGCTTTGTGTGTAAGATGAAAAAGTGTGCCAAGATTTTAATAAGTTAAGTATGAGATTGCAACATGTGGACTTGTGGTCGTTACAAATATATTTTACCTAGATTACTATATGACATTGGTACAACCTTGCAGAATTTTAAAATCCCTAGAGAATTAGCAATGTGGACATATGGGTCCTTTATAAATTCTTTTAACTCCCTAAATGTTGTTTACACTAAGAAAGCTTTGAAACTATCCTAGACTACAAGCATGTGGGCATGTATGGGCCCATTACTTTGATCTTTAAACTTCCCTAGATTGTGATGTAAACTAAGAAATCAATTTTAAGAAACTATACTAAGTTTGCAACATGTGGGCATGTATGGGCCCGTACAAAAATTTAAGATGATTTCAGAAAACTAAGAGGAGCCCTAGGGGGGCTTTGTCCTCTCCTAAATATTTTTTTAATGGAGATGAAATGTCCCTTTAACCACATTTTTTATTCTCAATATCACACACTAGGGTGTGAGATAAGAACATACTCAAGGGTCAAAGTTAACTTCTATTCCCAATGTAAGTGATTTATGTATGATAGCAATAATCTCAACTTAAAATTTTACAAGCCAAACAAGCCATCCATGTGGAAATCAAAGCAAAAGAGGAGAATATTAGTTCTTTTTAACCCCTAAGTGCCTATGTTTAGCTAACCTTTTATATGGGAAAGGAATCTAAGTGGAGTGCATGGGCCTTACAAAATGCATGAAAGAAAAAAATCTGAACGCTAGAAGCCTTCAAATCATCATAAAAACCCTTAAAATTTTGAAAAAATGGAAATATGTGCAAGTAACATCTCTAAAAGGTGCACAGTGGGTACACAATGTGAAAATTATGCAGTGCAAATAAGACTGTGGTGCACACAATGTGCAAAGTGCACATCTGTGGGCAGGAAAATCCACGCACTTCCTGTTATGTGTTGGGGGAGAAATTTTTGACTGAAATACTCCTTCCCCAGCTTTGAATTTTTCCTTTGGCGGGTTGGGCTAGGCCGATTTTGGTACCTGCAAGAAAAATTGATTAAAAGAAAGTGTAATCTCAAATAGGGTGGAATTTGATACCTCTCCCCAGTATGGTCGCCAATCTGTTGTGATGGTTTTGTGACTTAAATGAGCAAAACAAAAACACTTGCATGTCTAGATGAGCCTGCTAGACAAGACAAAATTTTGTGAGTGGGTTAAACAATCCAAACACATGTATAAATAAATAAATAAACTAAAACAACTAAGAAATAAAATTTAGAAAGCATGAGAAACTTAGAAACATAAAAATCAACCAATGACCAACATAATGCTACCAATGGATCAATAGATTAGTAGGAAAAACACCGTAGAGAAAAATGAGGACTTATGAGTCCCCTCTTCCTCCTTGGGAGGGATCTTGAGTTCCCTAATTGTTATAACCCTAAATTTCACCAGACATGCTTACCTGGAATCAGGCCATCTTAGTTTCCTTCTTTGCCAAGCCACTACTAAACAACTTCTTAAAAAACACCATTTGTGAAGGCATACATGCCCTGCTCCACTACTACACACGTGTGTACGCTAGCTGACCCACTACAACCCGCGTGTAGCTAGAAAGCACAAAAAATGGAAATTTGCAGACAAAACACACATTTTTGGGTAAGTTAACTAAACCGTTTGACCTCCCATAGCCGGTAACTCGACCAAATACCTATCATTTTCTAGCCACTAAAAGAAGGGGTAGGGGTCCCATTTGGAAGGAGAACAATCATAGCAAAAAAACTATACTCGATTTAGTATTCCCCTTGCCCCAACCTTTTGCAACTATTGTGTGAAGAGAAGAATATATAGAAGTAGTTAGAGCATAGTTGAAGAGGATCCCAGGACCAGACTCAAGGAGCAGTGGTCAATCTCACTATTGTAAGATTACTCTTTTGAGATTAATAAAAGAAGTACTTTTCCTATCCCACCATATGAGATTGTCAATATTTAAATTTGATTATATTTTGATAGAATCTCTAATCCATTATTTTATAGATCATATGCATGTGGAGTTCTTTGTTTTTCTTTTATGAATGTAGGTCAACATTGGGAGGAGAGTTGCAGTCAAGGAGTGATCAAGAGTTAAAGGGATCGATATCAAACACGAAAACTAAGGTATAGTAACTTGATCTCTTTAACCTTGTATTTGCATATGAATAATGGGGTTTATGATTGGGATGTTGGTAAGAAGTAGGAGACTTTAGGTCATTTCTACATGCATGATAAAACCCTTATTGCTAGTCTGTAGGAGGGATTTCCCACCCACAACAGAATTGGCGACCATACTGGGGAGATCTCTAGGGTTTTTGGGGGTACTTGTTGGGTATTTTTAAATCGGTTTTACTACCTTTTTCTAAGTTTCTGCAAAATTCTGAGCTAGTAGGGATTTTGGTCTTCCATACCAGTACTCCCTGCTTCCTTTGCCTGACTGTTTTTTCTTTTTCCGGGAAGCCACAGAGGCATACGCGGCCTGCAGAAGGTCTGCCCGCGTATACATGCGCCCTGACTTCAGAAGGTTTGTTGTTGCAGTCTGTAGCCTAGGTATAACCTCAGATTAGTTTTTTTTTTCATATTTCCTTGCATTTTTTTTTTGTTAGGGTGAGTTTCTATACCTTTAAGGGGTTCTTGTATTTAATACCAGTACTCCCTGCCTGATCTTAGCTTATTTTCTTGCTTATTTTGAGGAGAAACATAGTCACACGCACCTTGTAGGAGGCCTACACGCGTGCATACACATCCTGTATTTGGACAACCCACGTTCACACACTTGTTGTTGAAGTGACAGTTGTGTGTCTCTCTAGAAAATTTTGAGGAGGCAGTCATCCTCTTCCCTATCAAGGTTTTACTTCCCAGGTTTTTCTAGTGTATTTTTGGTCTCTGTCGTAGAATCTTCAGTCTAGGTTGTGTGCCAGCATAGATTTCTTTTTCATTCAAAATTTTTCTTCCTTTGCTAGATTTTTTGATGAGATAGTGAGTCAGTCAGATTTTCCTTTTTGGCTGTCAGTAAATCCCCACGGTCTGTGGTTAGCCAAAATTCCTTTTTGGCCTTGTCTTGTTTTTTATTTTTTCACCTTTTTGCTTCAGAAAAGAAGAAGACATATAGGTTTAAATTTTCTTGTTTTTGAAGCATAATACAAAAAAAAAAACACAAAATCCCTTTTTACTTCTTAGTTTGGTTAAATAGTTGATTGTTTGTGTTAGTCAATAGGAAAATGATTTTTTTCATAATTTTTTGGCTGATTGACTTAGGAAAATAAGTAGCTCATAGTCAAGTGAAAGTTTGTTTTGATTTTTACAGTCAAAAGATCTTAGAAAGAAAATTTTTGAAAAGTTGGTTAAAGAATTTAAAAGAGAAAATCTGAATTTGTCAAGAAGAAGTTATTTTGTTTCTAGATTTTTGTTTATATTCTCTTTCATCTCTCAAAACATCACTAGTTTCACTTTCATAACCTTTGACTTAAGACAAGACAAAAAATTAACGATTAATTAAAATCAACTAGACTTTATGTTTTGTAGGGTCCATAAACTAGTCTAGGCTAAAGCCTTGATTTAGGATTGGAGAGGAAACTCTTCAAGGTTGAAAAAAAAACATAAGAGTCAGTGCTAGGGAGTGTCAAAAGTCCAGTATTGTAAAATTTATTCGGGACCCCCCTCTAACATAGGGAATAAAAATGAGGTCGCATAAGGAAATGTAGCGGAGATAACCCCTCCAAAGTCGGACCAAACATAGTGGGGAACGCATATAGAGGGCTTGTCTTGGGATTTCGTTGATTGCATTTGCCACAGAGCTTTGTGGGTCTCAAATCCATTCAAGGTCCTCAGTCATCTTCTGGAACACTTGCTTTCGATACCCTTGATAGGTTTTGGGTTTGATACCCTGCTCATTGCGGTCCACCCGACTGTTGACTATACCCTCCTGGTGACTGCTTGCGCGCTAGCAACCTAGTTGCCTATATTTCTAGTGACTTACATAGGTGACTGCGGGGGTATACTGCAGTACCTAGGACAGACATCGGGCCACGCTTTGCAGAGTATACCCAGAGGGTGCTTCCATATTCGAGTTTCACTTGCAATGAAAAGTTGTTCTAGTGTTGCTTGTTGTAACTGTTCTTCCAACTAGTTAGTGACTGCTTGTTTTATCTCGTAGGTACTTTTTCTAGTGCATGTTGGTTTTCAAACAACTATATATTTACCTAGTGTGTCTTTGATCTTCTCACATAGTGGAGGATCAAGAGTTTCATCGGTCGTGAAGGCTTCTATGCCTATCGTCGGTTGACCTCGAACCCCCCCTGCCACCGCTAAGACGAAAATTAGACCAACAAGGGTATTTTGAGACAACCATGTTATAGGACACTGTGCCCAACCCATATTTGAGAGGATAACTTTTGATTCTGGAGGAACCAATCATTTATGACCTTGGATCAGAGGCTCTTGGTCCACATAGCCCTCCCATTAGTGATCTATCAACGCCCATCTATCAACTCCCATCATTGTACAAGTTCTACCTTATGAGAATCCAGTAGTGTCACCAGC
Organism: Picea engelmannii; assembly: GCA_009831015.1. Lineage (NCBI taxonomy): Eukaryota > Viridiplantae > Streptophyta > Pinopsida > Pinales > Pinaceae > Picea > Picea engelmannii. Next base: position 541,707 of record ML783888.1, on the reverse strand, counting down.
ACCAATGGAAGCAAACACTGCCACATCTTCAGGGAATATTGATATTTCCTTCACGACTGTCACTACGGGGGGTGTTCCACCTCCTAACCAACCATCATTGGTCTGGGCCACCATGGTATCGACTGCTTCTACCTCGAGCAGTGGTCTGATTTCATCTATGGCGGCAATCACTACTTTGTTTACTCAGAACACGATAGACTCTCCTTTCTCATATGGGATGCCTGGCCTCAGTATGAGTATTGTACTTTCCTCCACTCTACATACTTTAGGTTTGGGGGCAAGGATTTCCAATGCTCCTCTGTAAGGATCTATGAGGGGAACTTCAACTCCCTTTATCACTTTCCCTTACGGTGGGGGTCATATACCCCCTGCATCCCCCTTGCTCAACAATGTTCCTCAACACTCCGTTGGGCCCAATGTCAACTTGTTTGGAGAAGGTAGTCAATCCCTCCCTCCATATAATATGTCGGTTGGTTCGACACCTTTCTCTTTGTTCGACGTGTTTGGTAACAACGCTTTCTCGTCAGCTACAGTTTCGGCCAGGGGAAACCCCAGTTATGGACAACCACATCTTGTACAGGGTACTATTCCTGCCTAGGGGGCACACTCAGAAATTCCTTCCTCACAAGGATCTTGGAATCCATGGCAAGGACCAGTCCCCTTGCCAAGGATGTCGATCAAGGGAAACCCTTTCCATACCCAGTGGAACCCTAGGCAAGGCCCAACGCCTATGCCCATCAGATCGACAAGGGGAAACCCCTCCCAAAATCCTTGGAATGCGATGCAAGCTAAGCATTTTATGTCTTATTACGGGAACCATCCAATGATGTCTCAACAAGTTCCCAATCCATACACTGGTCACGGTCATGGTTATTACCAGAGCCCTGTCTAACAACCTAACTTTTCTTCGAAACATGGTGCCACTCAAACCCCAGGCTCCTTTTCCCCCGGCTACAATCCATAGCCCAAACTACCATTTCTGGAAACCCTGCACTTGCCATATTTGACAAGGCTCTTAAATGACCCCATCTGTCACGATTCGAGTTGGCCTCATATGCCAAAGAAGTTGCCTTCGGAAATTCCAAAGTTCGAGGCCAAGCCTAACGAAGATCCTGGTGATCACATGACTACCTTCCACTTATAGTGCTCAATCAACTCGTTAAGAGATGACTCCGTTTAGTTGCGATTGTTTCAATGCACTCTCATAGGGAGTGGTATGAAATGGTACATCGATCTCAACCGTTCACGATATTCTTCCTTTGATGAATTGGCAATGTCTTTCTTGAACCATTTCAATTACCTGTGAGATATGACGTCGACATCGAATTGCTGACCAATTTCGAGAAGACAAAAGAGGACCATATCTCAGATCACATTCAAGAATGGAGACGCCAGAAGAGTTTTATCAAAGTTCTAGCCCCACCAGTATTCCTTCTAGAGTGGTTCCTTAATTATTTGGTACCCCAGTTATCTAAATACGTCGCAACATCCAGAGTGTTTTCCGAGGAAGACACGATAATGAGAGCTAGAGATAATTTACTCTCAGTCTAGTTTACTCTACAAGATTTTTCCAGACGCACTGAGGCCAATCCTTGACAAAACCAAGAAAAGGTCTGGACCACATGTCGATGGCATTATTGGTTCAACACAAACAAAGTCTCCTAATCCATTGTCAAATCAATTACAAAAATTGTCGATACAACAGACAGTGGCCAACCATACCACTGGTTCGGCTTCCCCCCTACCCAAAAGTCGGATGTACACAATGTGAGAATAAAAACCCGAAGGCCACCCAACAACCTAATGGAAATAAGAAACAACGAAAAAAGGGTAAGGGGGATAAGAAACTCACCGATAATTTTGGCAGGGGAGAAACTGAAAAGAAGAAGTCAAAGTATCCTAGTAATATTTGCAAGTAAGACCACCCGACCCATCAGTGCCCTCAGCTTGCGAAGGCCTAGAAGTTATTGGCACAACAACAACCTGTCGTGTTAATGAACCCGTTCCCACATGGGAAAAATATAACTCAAGCCTCCTCGAGTGTGGAAGGGGGAAGTTAAGGACCTCCTCTGTCTTCAAGTAATCCTTCATCTGCAAACGTGTATATGATGAAAGGTGATGCCTATATAACGACTAGAGCACATGATTATGGAAATCCAAGCACCTCTTAGAAGGGAAAAGAAGTCAAACACCCACCTCTTCCTCTTCAAATTGAGAAGACGTTGGGTGAAACAATGATGCGCATCCCAAAAGGTGCGTTCAAAAAATATTCTTACAACCCAAATGCAAGGGCCACCCAGAACTACTCTGTGGTGGAGGATTTATCACAAACCCCTTGTGCGATGTCTTCTTTGGAATTCCTCTAAAGTTTCCCTTCCTAGAGAAAGGCCTTGTTAGATTTCTTAGTCTCTACCAAGACTTGTAATCCAGGAACGATCATTCTTAATACCACCGACTTAAAACCTCATCTTCCTTACCACGTCCCTTTTCAAATAGTAGTGGCTTACACCACGAAAATTTTTACCTGGAATATTTTTCGTACAGTGGTGGATGAGGGAACCTCGACATGCGTGATGTCTTTGGCATGTTGGAAGGCCATCGACCAACCCATTTTGTCTACGTCACCTACTCTACTTACAACTTTTGACGGTCATTCTTTCCAACCACATGGGATCATTCCCTCTTTCCCCGTGAAGTTAGGGGGAAAAACTGTGTGCGTCGAAGTTGAAGTGATCGATGCATCTCTCGACTACAATCTTTTGTTATGAAGGAGTTGGACCTAATCTATGCAAGCAGTGGTCACAACATTTTTCTAGGTCTTTTTGTTTCCTCACAAGGGTCGGATTGTGACCATTGATCAATTATCCTTCTCTCGTCCTGACCCTTCATTGGGATTCTCCACAGTCCCAATGATTGATAACCCTCAGCCTGAAATAATCAACGTAGGGTTTGGTTTGTGCCTATAATTGATGGGTGCTTTCAATTACCCACCTCCAAATGACAGTGTCCATTACATGACGGTTGTCCTCGGCCAGCCTCGGGCTGAAAATTTTCAAATCTCGTCATTTCGCACGACGTACTTTCATGATCCGTGGACTCTTCCTTCCCCATCCGCTATGATGGAATGGACAGAGCACCATGGCATGTCCATACCTTTTTACATGGTAGAAGTTTCATACTCGATCATTCAATGAGCTTCTGTTGACCCCGATCCGACTTTAGCACAAGACTTAGATCCAATGCTCGAGCCTATTTGGGCTCAAGGTTCCCTTGCCAATACATATTATTTAGACTTAGTCTTGCCCTCAGACGAGGCGATTATTGAGGAAATGACTAGATCGGATAGACCTTGTGATGATCTTCACCATAGATCTTACTTCTTCTGAGAGTTAAGACAAATTGAGGCAAGAGAATTCACTTTGACTATGAATGGAGATAAATATTGTCCTATCAATCCTTTGGCAACGTATGTTGTTTATGCTGAAGGAAATATGGAAAAAATAGTTGAAATGACACCTATTGACATCTCTAGAACCCTTGGCATCGTGGAGAATATCTTCAGCAAAGCAGACTGCTCCCCTGAGGAGATTCAACTCTACACAGATTTATTTAAAGAATTTTGCGATGTGCTTGTATGGTCTTATGAGGAAATGCTAGGCATAGACCCAAGAATTGTTGAACATGAATCACAACTTATATTGATGTCAAGTCGGTCTGATAGAAGCTTCATCCGGTCAATCCTAGGAAAGAAACAACTATCAAGGCTGAAGTAGAGAAACTACTTAAAGTTGGTTTCATCTACCCCGTCCATTTGACTCAATGGGTGTCAAATCCTGTGCCAGTCAATAAAAAATAGGGGATGATTTGTGTATGTACGGACTTCCGTGATCTGAATAAGGCATGCCCAAAAGATAATTTCCCCACGTTGTTTATTGACCAAATAGTCGATGAATGCGCAGGATGCGAAGCCTTTTCATTCATGGATGGTTTTTTGGGATATAATTAGATACAAATCAAACTTGAATACCAACACAAAACCACTTTCATCTGTCCATGGGGTACATTCACTTATCGTAAGAGGCCTTTTGGTCTAAAAAATGATGGAGCTATGTTTTAGTGGGACATGTCTTTTTATTTCCATGACCTCAAACACATAGTCGAGGCTTATCTCGATGATTTAGTGTCATGATCTCACAAGAGAGCTGATCATCCAACACACCTCTGACTTATCCTTGAATGATGTCGCTACTACCGAATCCGCTTGAATCCAAACAAGTGTAGTTTTTGCGCCACATCAGGTTATCTGTTAGGTTTCATCGTTTCGACAATAGGGATCATGGTCGATCCTCTCAAGGTTGAGGAAATAGTTCAATTGCCTCCCCCATGCACCATACCCCAGCTTCAAAGTCTACAGAGAAAAGAGATTTTTCTACGACGTTTCATCGCAAACTATGCTGACATCACAAAGCATTTTATGTGTCTATTGAAGAAGAACGTTCCTTTTCATTGGGATGAAACCGCTCAATGCTCTTTCACAATGTTGAAAAGAGCCCTCATATCAACCCCTCTGCTTCGGCCACCCAATTATAATAAATATTTCCTATTGTACTTGGCCATTGTAGAGTCGACCATCGACATGGTCTTAGTTTAGGAGGATGACTTGCTCTCAGAATACGTTATTTATTACCTGAGACGAGGCCTAGTTGGACCGAAACTCAATTATGCCCATATTAAAAAACTTGTGTTGGCAGCAGTTCATGTTGTCCAATGGTTCCATCATTATATTTTGTTTTGCAAGACCACCGTCATTGCCGTCGTGAATCCATTTCAATACATATTGACATGATGAGTCATCGGTGAAAAAATCAGTAGATGAATAGTTATCCTCTAGGAATTCGACTTGGAATTCGTTTCGACAAAATCCAAAAATTTGATGGTCTTCGCGAAACTCGTATCGGAACTTCTAGTCGAATTAGGTGACGTTATACTCGACGAGTCGCCTATCAAAGGAGACATGTTTTTGATCACGTCTTTCGACCATTGGTATGGAGATTTCCTTGTCTATCTCCAGAATTTGAAGTGTCCCGCCTTTGCTTCTCATGATGAGTTACACCGTATACGCCATTAAGCTAAGAAATATCTCATACTTGAGGACACATTGTATCATCAAGGTGTAGACTACATACTTCGTCGATGTCTCACTCATGAAGAAGCGTAAATCGTGCTTAATGATTTCCACACCGGAGCATGTGGTGGTCATTTTTCTGGGTTGGAAACAACCCAAAATATTCTATGAGTTAGTTACTTTTGGCCAACATTAATCAAATATTGTGTTGAATCGGTCAATAAGTGCCACCCGTGTCAGATCCTCTCTCGGAAGATGAGGGCACACCTCGCTCCCATGTTTCTCATTATTATCGTTGGTCCCTTCACTAAATGGGGGATTGATTACACTACATGCAACCCCCCTTCAGCAAGGGGTCACCACTATATGATAGTAGCAGTAGACTACTTCACCAAGTGGGTTGAAGCTATGCCAATGTTCAAATATGATGGGAAGACAACAACTCTCTTTTTGTTCAACCAGATAATAGCAAGTTTCGGCGTCCTGAGAGAGATTGTCACTAACCATGGCAGTATTTTTCAAAACAAAATGATGATCGAGTTAACATAAAAGCTTGGGTTGCAGTAGGAACATTTATCACCTTATTACCCCCAAGCGAATGGTCAGGTGGAAGCTGTAAATAAATCTCTCAAAACCATTCTACTGCAAACGATCAATTCGACCAAGTCAAATTGGCATTTGATGTTATATTCAACATTATGGGCTTAGTGAACATCTATTAAGACTGCAACCAGGTTTTCACCTTTTCAACTCGTTTACAAGCTAGAAGCAGTCCTGCCCATAGAATTCCATATCCCATCTTTAAATTTGGCAGTAGAATTATTGCCAGATACTTCACCACTTGAAGAACAATTATTATACCTCGAACAACTCAATGAACAACGTCGTGATGCAGCCTTATCTAACAAGGCTCACAAACAAAAGGTCAAGTGTCAGTATGATTGGTCCGTTCATCCTCAGATTTTCTCTAAAGGCAACCTTGTCCTGGTCTATGACCAAGATAAGGACCCCCTGGGGGCAGGAAAGTTCAAACCCATGTGGTTCAGACCTTTCATCATGAAAGAAGTACTACATAAGGGCACTTATCATCTGGTGGACTTTGAGGGAAATGTTTTGGCGAAGCCTAGAAATGGGTTCTACCTTAAGAAGTATTACTCATAGGTGGGTCGCCTTGGGTGACTTTTTGTAACATATGTATAGTCTTTGTACTATTACTTTTTTGGTTTTTTGGTTTTATGGATGTATCATTTTTTATGTTATCTTTTTCACTGTGGCAGATGTCAAGTGAATCAAAGGTGTTCATCAGATTCGTGGACAGCGCTAGCCGACACACTCGGAGGCTTGCCTCCATATCTTGGGTGATTTTCACATCTCAGGGCCAATTGGTATCTTCCAGAGGTATATGTTTAGGCGACACCACAAACAATGTTGTTGAATACAACACAGTTATTGAGTTACTTTGTGATGCTTTGTCACTTGGTATATCTCACCTCCGAGACTATTTAGACGCTCAGTTGGTTGTGTCTCAATTAAATGGAGTCTACCGTGTTCATGATCCTAATCTACACTGAAGATTCCTTAGCGTATGTCTCTTAGAATGAAGCTTTGATTATATTACATATTTTCATATTCCTAGGAGATTAAATCAAGTTATAGATACTCTAGATAATCAAATATTAGATTGACATCTTGCACACATATAAGAAAGATACCCACATGCACATGTAAATACATTTGTAAAGTATATGTAATCCATAAGACATAAAAATACATAAAAATCCATATATAATATCAAAAATATCAGAGTACATGGGTGGATGCAAGTGCCTCAAAAATACATCCAGTAAAGAGTCACAGGGATTATGTCCTCAAAAATATACAAATAGTGCCCTCGGCACGTAAGAAGTCCAATATAAATAAGGACGGGGCCTATTGGCCCTGTTATAATGATCAATGGCATTTTCCAAACACCGAAAAAGTCGGACCCACGTTCGTGGTGCACCCACTACATGAAGCTGCATAGATGGCAACAGATCCTCGATCTCTGCCATAGGGATTGTATGAGTGAGCGAGGTAAAGTTCCACTCTACCCATCTCAATACTCTCTCAACCTCTCCGGCTGGAGGTCCCCCTACTACTACTGGTATGCCAACAACAACTGGTCCTGCCTCTGGTCGAGATCGCGCCTGTTCCTCATGAAGTCTGTTGGACCCACTGGCCCCACATATGCACATAACAGACACCTAATTGTCAGTTACTCTGGTATATAAAAAAAATGATATATATAAAAACATAAAAATCAAATAAATTTGAAAAAGAAAGAAAAAACAAAGCATACCTAACTCTCCTCGTACCACTTTGGGAGGTACACCCATGTCAGGGTCCCTGGAAAAGTCAATTATGGCATAATGATAGTCCTCTATCAATGGACTCGCCGAGACCACTAGTCAAAAAAATTGTCATTGAAGGCCTAAATAGTCCTCCCTCCCCCTTGTCATGGTAAAAACACCACCCATCTGTTTACTGCTAGAGAAGAGGCTATATGGCCTCGTACTGTCTCCCTCGGGCTAAGACTCGATACTCTCTCTTGAAGAAAGCACAAAGAATAGTCCCAAGCCCAAAGTTCCTTTGCCTCCACATGAGACACTCGGTAAGATGCCTCTTCATGCATTCTAGTAAAGTGGTACTCCTGTCAAAAACTTGTGCATTTAATCACTGAACAACATAATTCATGTGTGCCCGGGAAGCCTGATGCAAAGTTGCGGATCCTGTAATTCGCCCAATAGGCAAAACTATCACTTTTAGTGATAGGTCTAATATCTTGTTTATTGGCACTTGAGTGCCCATCTTATCTATACCGACTTCACAATGGAATCCAATCAACTCCTCTATATTGTGTGGCCCCGAGGGAAAAGTGTGAAAATTGACTAGTTCCCCTCTCTTTGAGAGGCCAGTCAGAAAGTAAATATCTTCAGTCCTTGGAGTCAAGGACTGTCCCTCAAGAATAAAGGCCTCTGCATCAGGATGTCAATAATCAAATAAGGTGTTCAACATCCTAGGTTGTGCCCACATGAAAGGACACTAGAAGAACTTTAACAAACCACATTGCGAAAATGCGACAGTAGAAGTAGGGTCCTCTCCGACCAAAAAATCAATATCCTTATGCTCCCTCTCCCTCCAGTGAACATACATCCTGAAATTGACAAGTTCAGGGGGGATTATCCCTTCTCCCTATCCCTCCAGTGAACATACATCCTGAAATTGACAAGTTCAGGGGGGATTATCCCTTGCATTCCTTAAAGTTTTCTTATCTTAGAGGGTACATGCAAGTTGTAATGCACAAAATCGCATGTGCACGTGTGAAGTCTTTCCTCTGCACACGTGCACACGTGGGTTGTCATAAGACTGTCCACATGTACGTAGGGCCGACCTTTTCAAAGGTCAACGCCCCCTCAAAAAAAAAAGGAAATTCTTAAATGAAGTATTGAAATGCAAGGGGGGTTATTATATACTTACTTGGTCCAAGCGGAAGTTCGTTTCATCCACTAAAGCTCTCAGAATCAATTCTTTTCACAAAGGGGTATCTTTTAGTCAATTTCTCAATTTGCAATAGTGATAATGAGCTACCATCTTCTATTTATAGACTTTTTGGCCACTTTTTGTCAATTTTTGGAGCCTTGTGTCATTTTTTCTAATTTAAATATCATTTAGTATGGTTCAATATTTTTCTATGGATTGTTACGATAAGTGTTACTTTGGGTATTGGGAAAGTTTTTGGAGATTTGGTTTTTTTTAAAGGTCCTTTGGTAAAAAGTCATTTTTCCAACTTGTTGCATTTAAGTTAGGATTCCACCTCTACTTTCTGCATCTTGTTGTCTTTATCACTATGCCCTAGGATCGATCCCACCAATTTGCGACAAGGAACCATCATTGTTTCTTTAGAAGTGTCGTATTTTAGTGGTAGAGCCTACCTTAACATGGATTCCCTAGGTAGATCTTGGTTTCATTTTGGTGTTCATGCCGTCACTAATGACCATAGGCTTAGGAGTCCTTACTAGTTTATCTTGATTACGAGTTTGAGCCTCATTTTCATCATGCATTATCACTCTTAACCTCACCCTCGAGACTCCCAGAACATAACGGGTCTTCTTTTAAGCCCTTTTCAAACCCTCTAAAAATGAAAATATTATCGAGTGATATTGTTGACCTTCACGCTCTCTAAACTGAAATTTGAAGTCACATCTGTCCGGCGGTAGTTTATCCCTTTTTCGGTTCGGATGGTCAATTGTACGAACAAAGGTATACTCTTGGAGATTTGGTTCCCTAGAAGAGTATTCTCAGGTATGATTTTAACCCTTTTTCGGGCCTGAGAGACTAAATTTATGAAAAAGGAACCCCCACGGAGTCCATAGTTAAGATCTTTTCAAACTCCCTAAAAATGAAAAGATCATCGAGTGACCTTATTCTTTCACACTCGTTAAAATGGCCCAGAAGAACATTCCTAATGGAGTCCATAGTTAAGATTTTTTTAGACTCCTTAAAAATGAAAAAATGGCCAGTCATCTTGTCTTTATCACACTCGTTAAAATGGTTTTGAATAGAAATCTAGTCGGTACTATTTTACCCCTTTTTCAAGCCGACTAGACTATCTAAATATGAAAAACCACTGAGCTTACCTTCTTTGGGCTCGTTAAAATTACATCTAAGGACATTACCATTGTGTGTCTTATTAAATCACGTTTTCATACCTACATCTTTGGCCTAATTTCGGCTCCATGTTTCTCTCAACTGAACCATATGAAGCATGCCTTACACACAAGCCCTGTAGAACTTTGCCTCCGCGTCTTGACATCTTTGGCCCATGGAGGATTTTTCCCGAGTGTACTTCTCCTTCATATGTCCCTTTGCCCCGAGAATCCATGTGTTTTGTGCACTTGGAACTAGTATGTCTATGACACTCGATCCTCCTTTGTAACATAGCATTATTTTATTCTTTTTCAAGCTTTCCAAAATTATTGAAAAAGACAAAAAAATCAAATATACCCCAAAAAGAGGAAGGGAAAAGTATTTTCTTTTTATTTCCAACACAATGAGTCACCCTTGGACAAAGCACATCCTTCCGTTTTTTTGTCAAGCCTTGGTATTTAACATGACCTTAGGAAGATATTCTCGCTACATAGAGTTGTTTCCTCCTCTGTTTGCTTATTCTTCCAAACATATGGAGATTTTGCGGTGCTTCCTGCATCATGAACTTGTGTCAAAATATCATGTTGCCTGAGTCTCATCATAGGTTGTTTTATTGTCTAAGGGAAGTTATTACCAAGATTGAGTCATCCCCCTCTACATATTGTCTCTTACCCTCATACCTAGTTATCCCAAAAGCCCAATCAAGTCTTTGTTCTAAATCCGTGAATCCCTCACTCGGATCATCAAAATCCTCTAGTCCGTTCCTGACAAGTCGTTGAAGAACTCTGGGTAGTGAAGTCATACACTCATATTACACTCCTACCTGAGTTGTGAATATTTTGAATCTTTTTCTTGAGCTATGAAGGCCTCATCTCTATCCATAAGGCCTTATTCGCTTCTTGAACATGGATACTATACATGTATATATTTTTTATTTCAAGATGTAGATCTGTTGTGTATTACTTGCGGCTACACTTTATATAGTTATATGAAATGGATCTACAATGTATTTGATTGGTAGCCATGATTTTATTTCATTCCGAGCATGGGTATGCCCGCCTCGGTGAGAAACTTATTATTTTGCAGATGGAACCTCCTGAATTCTGGTTCCTGGGCTCACTTGTTTGGTATGTTGGTAAAGATTGATAATGTATTTCGGCCATCAGATGCTCTTCTGATCTCACACATTAGGGGGCATCTGTTATAACCCTAAATTTCACCAGACATTCTTACCTAGCATCAGGCTATCTTAGTTTCCTTCTTTGCTAAGCCACTACTGAAAAACTTCTTAAACAATACCCTTTTTTAAGGCATACATGCCCTACTCCACTACTGCATGCATGTGTATGCTGGCTGATCCACTACAGTGCGCATATACATAGAAATCACGAAAAATGGAAAGTTGCAGATGGAACACACAGTTTTGGGTAAGTTAAATAAACCATTTGACCACCCATAGCCAACCACTTGACCAAATACCTAGCCTTTTCTAGCCTATAAAAGAAGGGGTAGGGGTCCCATTTGGAAGGAGGAAAATCATAGTAAAGAAACTATACTCGATTAGTATTCCCCTTGCCCAAACCTTTTGCAACTATTGTGTCAAGAGAAACATATACAGAAGCAGTTGGAGCACAACTGAAGAAGAGCCCAGGACCAGACTCGAGGAGCAGTGGCTGATCCCACTATTGTAAGATTACTCTTGTGAGATTAATAAAAGAAGTGTTTTTCCCGTCCCGCCATATGAGATTGTCAATATTTAAATTTGATTATATTTTGATAGAATCTCCAACCCATTAGTTTATATATCATATGCATGTGGAGTTATTTGTTTGTATTTTATGAATGTAGGTCAGCATTGGGAGGAGAGTTGCAGTCAAGGAAAGACCAAGCATTAAAGGGATGGACATCAGACATGGAAACTAAGGTACAATAACTCAATCTCTTTAACCTTGTATTTTCATATTAATAATGGGGTTTAGGATAGGGATGTTGGTAAGTAGGAGACTTTAGGTCATTTCTACATGCATGATAAAACCCTTAATGCTAGTCCATAGGAGGGATTTCCCACCCACAACACTAATAGAGAGCTCTTCATACAATGGAAGAAAATGGAAAATGGTGAAGAACAACAATGCATATTCCCTCAAGAGGTGAGTGGAATGGAATATTGCAATGATGCTTGAAGGCTCCAAAGAGAAAAGAGGATTCTCAATGGAGAATTCTTGCATCATAACAATACAATGAAGATCTTGGTTTCTTAGTGCACCCGTGGCTCTGATTTATAACATTTCTTCAAGGAAAAATGTAATTGGTTCTTGGTGTGAACAAGGGGCCTTTTAGGGCACCCTCTAGTCCTTGACCAACCCCCCATTTATATTTCCCTCGTATATGAAGGTCAAATCGTGTTGGGAGTTGGTCCATAAGTGGTTGAGGGGCCAACAAGATTCATAAATGTGTCATTCATATAAGTGTGTGTCTTTTATCATACACAGTCATGCACTTGACGCATTGTGCAGTCTGAGGGATTTCTTGTCCTATGCACACTGCACACTATGTGTGCGCTTCCTTTGGTGAATTTGCGCATGTCAATTTTTGACCCAATTGTATAGTTTTTTTCCTTTTGAATGCATTTCAGTGTTGTACGTGAAATAATTGTTGTTGGCATTTCTGTGTTCCTGAAACCATTTATGTGTAATGTTACAGACGATATTTCATTAATAATAATAATAATAATAATAATAAAAATAATAATATAATTTTGAGTTCACAACCAAGCCAAACACAAATTGGTGTATTAGACCCAGAACGATTTGACTATTAAAGTCTACAGAAGTGTATGTACCCTTACCCATTTGGATTTGAACCTGTGATATCCAAGGAAGAAACACATGTTCTTAACCATTAGATCCATTCAAGTTGTACAATGTGAATAAAATAAATTGCAAATATAATAATAATTTATGAAAAATAATGAAATATATAAAATCATATCAAATTTTATTTGGTATTGGTGATATCTATATTGGAAAAATTATGATAGTTACCTTAGTGCATGTGGGTATTCTAAATAATTTATGACGAGATAATTATGAAATATACAAGGATATGTCAATTTGGTTTCGTATTCATGATATATACATTATAAATAACTATGTGTAGGTGGATATTTTAAATAATTTATGATAAGATAATTACTGAATATTAAATAAAATAAGTTAATAGAAATATTTAAGTTATATATATTTTTTGTTAACCAAGGAAATTAACAACTAGTCAGGCACGTACTCGCATGACAGGTAGTTGTATTATCCGACTGCTACCACTATAAACCCGAACATGCCAACATGACCCCTCAAGAGACACAATATTTAAGTTATTATTATTATGCACTTTGTTGGGATTCTGAATTATGGTTATCTGGTGATAACATAGATTTATGTTTGGTGTTGCGATTTTTTTTTTGATATTGATAAAGATAGCTGACATAGAATGACTGTTAGTATTTTATGTTTTGTGGAATATCGGTGAGCCATTGAATTTATATGGATGCGATCTTGTTTGATTTTTTGTTTGTGATTTGGATATGGGTATATCTTTTTCTCTTTACGATGATTTGTGAGGATTGTTGTCCATGTCATCTTCTCTATTCTATGTATTTCATGAATATAATCCTTAGATGTGATCTCGTGGGTTATCTAAGTAAGAAACATAAGAAGAGTAATATTTCGTTATATAATTATTCGAAGATTTTTTTTATGAAAATGATGTAGGGGTCACTACAATATTTGATCCATCACACAACCATGACAAGAGATAGTCAATGGAAGTGACAACCTAGCAATAATGACATGAATCTAAAAATGTAATTTAGTGATGTTGACATGATGCAAATTATTGATGGATATAACAAGAATTCATGATGATTTTGCTAGTTATGAGTAACTTAAGTCATAATGAATGGTTATATGATCATGTTTGCTTCAAGGATGTTGACTTACAAATGAGAAGAAAAATAATACAACAAATTTGATCAACTAATTGAAACAAATAGTGTCATCATTATTAGGACTAATTATAAAAATGTAGTTAATAAAATTCTTTGATGTGATTAGAAGATATTGATGGCACGAAGAAAATGGAAAAGAGACTCCCTCTCTCCACACTCACACATGTCTCACTCACACTCACACACACCTTTCCTAAACAAAGAATGCCAATACTTGAACCTTATTTTAGATTTCCCTTTTTTGGGTGCTCTCAATTCTATTAAAGTCAACATTTGAATAGTTTAAAAATTATTTTATCAATAAAAA
>ML783888.1:514613-527533 GCA_009831015.1 Picea engelmannii | reverse complement strand
ACCTTTCATCATGAAAGAAGTACTACATAAGGGCACTTATCATCTGGTGGACTTTGAGGGAAATGTTTTGGCGAAGCCTAGAAATGGGTTCTACCTTAAGAAGTATTACTCATAGGTGGGTCGCCTTGGGTGACTTTTTGTAACATATGTATAGTCTTTGTACTATTACTTTTTTGGTTTTTTGGTTTTATGGATGTATCATTTTTTATGTTATCTTTTTCACTGTGGCAGATGTCAAGTGAATCAAAGGTGTTCATCAGATTCGTGGACAGCGCTAGCCGACACACTCGGAGGCTTGCCTCCATATCTTGGGTGATTTTCACATCTCAGGGCCAATTGGTATCTTCCAGAGGTATATGTTTAGGCGACACCACAAACAATGTTGTTGAATACAACACAGTTATTGAGTTACTTTGTGATGCTTTGTCACTTGGTATATCTCACCTCCGAGACTATTTAGACGCTCAGTTGGTTGTGTCTCAATTAAATGGAGTCTACCGTGTTCATGATCCTAATCTACACTGAAGATTCCTTAGCGTATGTCTCTTAGAATGAAGCTTTGATTATATTACATATTTTCATATTCCTAGGAGATTAAATCAAGTTATAGATACTCTAGATAATCAAATATTAGATTGACATCTTGCACACATATAAGAAAGATACCCACATGCACATGTAAATACATTTGTAAAGTATATGTAATCCATAAGACATAAAAATACATAAAAATCCATATATAATATCAAAAATATCAGAGTACATGGGTGGATGCAAGTGCCTCAAAAATACATCCAGTAAAGAGTCACAGGGATTATGTCCTCAAAAATATACAAATAGTGCCCTCGGCACGTAAGAAGTCCAATATAAATAAGGACGGGGCCTATTGGCCCTGTTATAATGATCAATGGCATTTTCCAAACACCGAAAAAGTCGGACCCACGTTCGTGGTGCACCCACTACATGAAGCTGCATAGATGGCAACAGATCCTCGATCTCTGCCATAGGGATTGTATGAGTGAGCGAGGTAAAGTTCCACTCTACCCATCTCAATACTCTCTCAACCTCTCCGGCTGGAGGTCCCCCTACTACTACTGGTATGCCAACAACAACTGGTCCTGCCTCTGGTCGAGATCGCGCCTGTTCCTCATGAAGTCTGTTGGACCCACTGGCCCCACATATGCACATAACAGACACCTAATTGTCAGTTACTCTGGTATATAAAAAAAATGATATATATAAAAACATAAAAATCAAATAAATTTGAAAAAGAAAGAAAAAACAAAGCATACCTAACTCTCCTCGTACCACTTTGGGAGGTACACCCATGTCAGGGTCCCTGGAAAAGTCAATTATGGCATAATGATAGTCCTCTATCAATGGACTCGCCGAGACCACTAGTCAAAAAAATTGTCATTGAAGGCCTAAATAGTCCTCCCTCCCCCTTGTCATGGTAAAAACACCACCCATCTGTTTACTGCTAGAGAAGAGGCTATATGGCCTCGTACTGTCTCCCTCGGGCTAAGACTCGATACTCTCTCTTGAAGAAAGCACAAAGAATAGTCCCAAGCCCAAAGTTCCTTTGCCTCCACATGAGACACTCGGTAAGATGCCTCTTCATGCATTCTAGTAAAGTGGTACTCCTGTCAAAAACTTGTGCATTTAATCACTGAACAACATAATTCATGTGTGCCCGGGAAGCCTGATGCAAAGTTGCGGATCCTGTAATTCGCCCAATAGGCAAAACTATCACTTTTAGTGATAGGTCTAATATCTTGTTTATTGGCACTTGAGTGCCCATCTTATCTATACCGACTTCACAATGGAATCCAATCAACTCCTCTATATTGTGTGGCCCCGAGGGAAAAGTGTGAAAATTGACTAGTTCCCCTCTCTTTGAGAGGCCAGTCAGAAAGTAAATATCTTCAGTCCTTGGAGTCAAGGACTGTCCCTCAAGAATAAAGGCCTCTGCATCAGGATGTCAATAATCAAATAAGGTGTTCAACATCCTAGGTTGTGCCCACATGAAAGGACACTAGAAGAACTTTAACAAACCACATTGCGAAAATGCGACAGTAGAAGTAGGGTCCTCTCCGACCAAAAAATCAATATCCTTATGCTCCCTCTCCCTCCAGTGAACATACATCCTGAAATTGACAAGTTCAGGGGGGATTATCCCTTCTCCCTATCCCTCCAGTGAACATACATCCTGAAATTGACAAGTTCAGGGGGGATTATCCCTTGCATTCCTTAAAGTTTTCTTATCTTAGAGGGTACATGCAAGTTGTAATGCACAAAATCGCATGTGCACGTGTGAAGTCTTTCCTCTGCACACGTGCACACGTGGGTTGTCATAAGACTGTCCACATGTACGTAGGGCCGACCTTTTCAAAGGTCAACGCCCCCTCAAAAAAAAAAGGAAATTCTTAAATGAAGTATTGAAATGCAAGGGGGGTTATTATATACTTACTTGGTCCAAGCGGAAGTTCGTTTCATCCACTAAAGCTCTCAGAATCAATTCTTTTCACAAAGGGGTATCTTTTAGTCAATTTCTCAATTTGCAATAGTGATAATGAGCTACCATCTTCTATTTATAGACTTTTTGGCCACTTTTTGTCAATTTTTGGAGCCTTGTGTCATTTTTTCTAATTTAAATATCATTTAGTATGGTTCAATATTTTTCTATGGATTGTTACGATAAGTGTTACTTTGGGTATTGGGAAAGTTTTTGGAGATTTGGTTTTTTTTAAAGGTCCTTTGGTAAAAAGTCATTTTTCCAACTTGTTGCATTTAAGTTAGGATTCCACCTCTACTTTCTGCATCTTGTTGTCTTTATCACTATGCCCTAGGATCGATCCCACCAATTTGCGACAAGGAACCATCATTGTTTCTTTAGAAGTGTCGTATTTTAGTGGTAGAGCCTACCTTAACATGGATTCCCTAGGTAGATCTTGGTTTCATTTTGGTGTTCATGCCGTCACTAATGACCATAGGCTTAGGAGTCCTTACTAGTTTATCTTGATTACGAGTTTGAGCCTCATTTTCATCATGCATTATCACTCTTAACCTCACCCTCGAGACTCCCAGAACATAACGGGTCTTCTTTTAAGCCCTTTTCAAACCCTCTAAAAATGAAAATATTATCGAGTGATATTGTTGACCTTCACGCTCTCTAAACTGAAATTTGAAGTCACATCTGTCCGGCGGTAGTTTATCCCTTTTTCGGTTCGGATGGTCAATTGTACGAACAAAGGTATACTCTTGGAGATTTGGTTCCCTAGAAGAGTATTCTCAGGTATGATTTTAACCCTTTTTCGGGCCTGAGAGACTAAATTTATGAAAAAGGAACCCCCACGGAGTCCATAGTTAAGATCTTTTCAAACTCCCTAAAAATGAAAAGATCATCGAGTGACCTTATTCTTTCACACTCGTTAAAATGGCCCAGAAGAACATTCCTAATGGAGTCCATAGTTAAGATTTTTTTAGACTCCTTAAAAATGAAAAAATGGCCAGTCATCTTGTCTTTATCACACTCGTTAAAATGGTTTTGAATAGAAATCTAGTCGGTACTATTTTACCCCTTTTTCAAGCCGACTAGACTATCTAAATATGAAAAACCACTGAGCTTACCTTCTTTGGGCTCGTTAAAATTACATCTAAGGACATTACCATTGTGTGTCTTATTAAATCACGTTTTCATACCTACATCTTTGGCCTAATTTCGGCTCCATGTTTCTCTCAACTGAACCATATGAAGCATGCCTTACACACAAGCCCTGTAGAACTTTGCCTCCGCGTCTTGACATCTTTGGCCCATGGAGGATTTTTCCCGAGTGTACTTCTCCTTCATATGTCCCTTTGCCCCGAGAATCCATGTGTTTTGTGCACTTGGAACTAGTATGTCTATGACACTCGATCCTCCTTTGTAACATAGCATTATTTTATTCTTTTTCAAGCTTTCCAAAATTATTGAAAAAGACAAAAAAATCAAATATACCCCAAAAAGAGGAAGGGAAAAGTATTTTCTTTTTATTTCCAACACAATGAGTCACCCTTGGACAAAGCACATCCTTCCGTTTTTTTGTCAAGCCTTGGTATTTAACATGACCTTAGGAAGATATTCTCGCTACATAGAGTTGTTTCCTCCTCTGTTTGCTTATTCTTCCAAACATATGGAGATTTTGCGGTGCTTCCTGCATCATGAACTTGTGTCAAAATATCATGTTGCCTGAGTCTCATCATAGGTTGTTTTATTGTCTAAGGGAAGTTATTACCAAGATTGAGTCATCCCCCTCTACATATTGTCTCTTACCCTCATACCTAGTTATCCCAAAAGCCCAATCAAGTCTTTGTTCTAAATCCGTGAATCCCTCACTCGGATCATCAAAATCCTCTAGTCCGTTCCTGACAAGTCGTTGAAGAACTCTGGGTAGTGAAGTCATACACTCATATTACACTCCTACCTGAGTTGTGAATATTTTGAATCTTTTTCTTGAGCTATGAAGGCCTCATCTCTATCCATAAGGCCTTATTCGCTTCTTGAACATGGATACTATACATGTATATATTTTTTATTTCAAGATGTAGATCTGTTGTGTATTACTTGCGGCTACACTTTATATAGTTATATGAAATGGATCTACAATGTATTTGATTGGTAGCCATGATTTTATTTCATTCCGAGCATGGGTATGCCCGCCTCGGTGAGAAACTTATTATTTTGCAGATGGAACCTCCTGAATTCTGGTTCCTGGGCTCACTTGTTTGGTATGTTGGTAAAGATTGATAATGTATTTCGGCCATCAGATGCTCTTCTGATCTCACACATTAGGGGGCATCTGTTATAACCCTAAATTTCACCAGACATTCTTACCTAGCATCAGGCTATCTTAGTTTCCTTCTTTGCTAAGCCACTACTGAAAAACTTCTTAAACAATACCCTTTTTTAAGGCATACATGCCCTACTCCACTACTGCATGCATGTGTATGCTGGCTGATCCACTACAGTGCGCATATACATAGAAATCACGAAAAATGGAAAGTTGCAGATGGAACACACAGTTTTGGGTAAGTTAAATAAACCATTTGACCACCCATAGCCAACCACTTGACCAAATACCTAGCCTTTTCTAGCCTATAAAAGAAGGGGTAGGGGTCCCATTTGGAAGGAGGAAAATCATAGTAAAGAAACTATACTCGATTAGTATTCCCCTTGCCCAAACCTTTTGCAACTATTGTGTCAAGAGAAACATATACAGAAGCAGTTGGAGCACAACTGAAGAAGAGCCCAGGACCAGACTCGAGGAGCAGTGGCTGATCCCACTATTGTAAGATTACTCTTGTGAGATTAATAAAAGAAGTGTTTTTCCCGTCCCGCCATATGAGATTGTCAATATTTAAATTTGATTATATTTTGATAGAATCTCCAACCCATTAGTTTATATATCATATGCATGTGGAGTTATTTGTTTGTATTTTATGAATGTAGGTCAGCATTGGGAGGAGAGTTGCAGTCAAGGAAAGACCAAGCATTAAAGGGATGGACATCAGACATGGAAACTAAGGTACAATAACTCAATCTCTTTAACCTTGTATTTTCATATTAATAATGGGGTTTAGGATAGGGATGTTGGTAAGTAGGAGACTTTAGGTCATTTCTACATGCATGATAAAACCCTTAATGCTAGTCCATAGGAGGGATTTCCCACCCACAACACTAATAGAGAGCTCTTCATACAATGGAAGAAAATGGAAAATGGTGAAGAACAACAATGCATATTCCCTCAAGAGGTGAGTGGAATGGAATATTGCAATGATGCTTGAAGGCTCCAAAGAGAAAAGAGGATTCTCAATGGAGAATTCTTGCATCATAACAATACAATGAAGATCTTGGTTTCTTAGTGCACCCGTGGCTCTGATTTATAACATTTCTTCAAGGAAAAATGTAATTGGTTCTTGGTGTGAACAAGGGGCCTTTTAGGGCACCCTCTAGTCCTTGACCAACCCCCCATTTATATTTCCCTCGTATATGAAGGTCAAATCGTGTTGGGAGTTGGTCCATAAGTGGTTGAGGGGCCAACAAGATTCATAAATGTGTCATTCATATAAGTGTGTGTCTTTTATCATACACAGTCATGCACTTGACGCATTGTGCAGTCTGAGGGATTTCTTGTCCTATGCACACTGCACACTATGTGTGCGCTTCCTTTGGTGAATTTGCGCATGTCAATTTTTGACCCAATTGTATAGTTTTTTTCCTTTTGAATGCATTTCAGTGTTGTACGTGAAATAATTGTTGTTGGCATTTCTGTGTTCCTGAAACCATTTATGTGTAATGTTACAGACGATATTTCATTAATAATAATAATAATAATAATAATAAAAATAATAATATAATTTTGAGTTCACAACCAAGCCAAACACAAATTGGTGTATTAGACCCAGAACGATTTGACTATTAAAGTCTACAGAAGTGTATGTACCCTTACCCATTTGGATTTGAACCTGTGATATCCAAGGAAGAAACACATGTTCTTAACCATTAGATCCATTCAAGTTGTACAATGTGAATAAAATAAATTGCAAATATAATAATAATTTATGAAAAATAATGAAATATATAAAATCATATCAAATTTTATTTGGTATTGGTGATATCTATATTGGAAAAATTATGATAGTTACCTTAGTGCATGTGGGTATTCTAAATAATTTATGACGAGATAATTATGAAATATACAAGGATATGTCAATTTGGTTTCGTATTCATGATATATACATTATAAATAACTATGTGTAGGTGGATATTTTAAATAATTTATGATAAGATAATTACTGAATATTAAATAAAATAAGTTAATAGAAATATTTAAGTTATATATATTTTTTGTTAACCAAGGAAATTAACAACTAGTCAGGCACGTACTCGCATGACAGGTAGTTGTATTATCCGACTGCTACCACTATAAACCCGAACATGCCAACATGACCCCTCAAGAGACACAATATTTAAGTTATTATTATTATGCACTTTGTTGGGATTCTGAATTATGGTTATCTGGTGATAACATAGATTTATGTTTGGTGTTGCGATTTTTTTTTTGATATTGATAAAGATAGCTGACATAGAATGACTGTTAGTATTTTATGTTTTGTGGAATATCGGTGAGCCATTGAATTTATATGGATGCGATCTTGTTTGATTTTTTGTTTGTGATTTGGATATGGGTATATCTTTTTCTCTTTACGATGATTTGTGAGGATTGTTGTCCATGTCATCTTCTCTATTCTATGTATTTCATGAATATAATCCTTAGATGTGATCTCGTGGGTTATCTAAGTAAGAAACATAAGAAGAGTAATATTTCGTTATATAATTATTCGAAGATTTTTTTTATGAAAATGATGTAGGGGTCACTACAATATTTGATCCATCACACAACCATGACAAGAGATAGTCAATGGAAGTGACAACCTAGCAATAATGACATGAATCTAAAAATGTAATTTAGTGATGTTGACATGATGCAAATTATTGATGGATATAACAAGAATTCATGATGATTTTGCTAGTTATGAGTAACTTAAGTCATAATGAATGGTTATATGATCATGTTTGCTTCAAGGATGTTGACTTACAAATGAGAAGAAAAATAATACAACAAATTTGATCAACTAATTGAAACAAATAGTGTCATCATTATTAGGACTAATTATAAAAATGTAGTTAATAAAATTCTTTGATGTGATTAGAAGATATTGATGGCACGAAGAAAATGGAAAAGAGACTCCCTCTCTCCACACTCACACATGTCTCACTCACACTCACACACACCTTTCCTAAACAAAGAATGCCAATACTTGAACCTTATTTTAGATTTCCCTTTTTTGGGTGCTCTCAATTCTATTAAAGTCAACATTTGAATAGTTTAAAAATTATTTTATCAATAAAAATGTGACTTCTAAATAAGTGTTTGACAATTAATAAAAATCTTATCTTTTGAAAAACAGATGGTGGTAGAAGGTTCTAACAATGATACAGATTTTATGAGCAGAATGAAATGAATACAAATTATTAAAATATGCTTAACATAGAATAATAGAGATACAGTAAAACCGGTTTTCTATTCAATAAGGAAATAAGATGAAACTGTAAAATGCAGTGGAAAACAAGCTTGTTGGAATGGTGGTGACTTATCTCTAAGAAGAGATGTGATGGTTGTGCTCATTCAAAAGAAGATGATTACAATGAGGCTATGAAGGCCTTTTTACAATAAACAGGAATGTGAAAAACCCTAGAAATCCAAAAACCTAACCCTAGGAGATGAAGTGCCAAAAGTCATGTGGGCCCCGTTTGGGTAAGTTAGTACAACAACTTCCCGGGGTCATAACTTTTGCATACGATCTCTGTTTTAGGTGCATGATAGCCCATTGGAAAGGTATCATAAAGGATATTCATTTTTGGGGCTCAATCAGAGCCTTTGGATATCATTGAGAAGATATATCCTGAAAAACCTTCATTTAGGCCCTCAAAATGGCCTTAGAAGTTAAAAACTGCTAAAAATAGTAAATTGCCAAAATTGCCAGAAAACTATATTGAGTGCGTTGGAAAAGGTGGGTGTCCATTTATATCTACCTATAACAATCCCACCTCATTAGGAAGTGATGGTATCCATTTCATTGAGTTCCCCTGTAGAATTCCTGCAGAAACCCCGATAGATCTAGAATTCTAGTTAAATTGAACACATACAATTTGATGATATTCAAGAGATGAGAGAAATTTTTTGCTCCATAAATCAAATAATTATATTAATAAAAAATGAATATACATGAGAGAAAAACCTCAAAAATAATAGAGGAGGTGAATATATAGAATTTCCAACATAAAAATTCTAGTCAAAAAAGCTAGAAAAAGCTAAAATAGGTGTCATAGGCTAAGGGAGACCACATAGTTCCAACTAGACCACTAAAGACACATGTCACACACTCATTAATGCCCAAAAGAGTCAAGTGGTTTGAATTATCTCACTTAATCTCACTTAACTGACAGGAGAAGCAGTTCCAACTCACTTAACTGACCCGAAATAGCATTTACTAATAATAGTAAAGGAATAAATCATTAATTAAGGAATAAATATCTCACTCAAAGAGGTGGTGCGAATTCCCCAATAATGGATGAGTTTTTTCATGGGGGATTTGGAATAAATCAAGAATAAATCAAGAAAATCAAGAACCGGGAATTGAGTCTTGATCTAAAAATAGCAGTTTTCCCTAAAATCTAGGGATGAGGCACCCTTCTTCTCTATGTGGCCAAATTAGGTGAAATAAAGTGTGATGGAATGTATTAACCAAGATCTATGAGTCTAAGCTAGGTATTAACTAATGTAAGTTAGGGTTATGCTCCAACACCCCCCCTTAAGCCTAATTGTAATGACAAAAAATTTGAGTCCCATCAACTTGGCCATTTTAGGTACTCATTACATAAAAGAACTCCTCATGAAAAGAGGAAAGAGGGAAAACCTCATGGGAACGCCCGNAAAAAAAAAAAAGAGGAAAAAAATGATAAGTGGCCAAAAGTGACCTACTGAGCTATCTCCACCACTCCAAGCATGGCTCTCAGTTCTGATTTTTTTTTTCAATGAAGGACTTGGTGAAGATGTCTGCAACCTATTGCTCTATGGGGAAGTACTGCAGTGAAATGAATCTGTCATGGATCATCTCACGGATGTAATGAATGTGAATCTAAATTTGCTTGGTCCTCTGCGGTCTGTACCATCGCCAACCCAATCAGAATCTGTGTACCCAATCAGTGAAAGTGGGAAATCTGCAGCATAAAAGATACCAAAATTGGGAGTACCTTTCACATATCTAAGGATTCTCTTTGCAGCTTTCCAGTGAATCTCATGAGGCTCCTGCATATATCTGGAACAAACTCCTACTGCAAAAGAGATATTAGGTTGGGTGTGAGTGAGATACAACAAACTCCCAACCAACTGCTGATACAATGTACTGTACACCAAAGGTGTAGTATCCGCATCCTCAAATCTGACCCCCAAAAGAAAGGGAGATGTTGTTGGATTTCATTTTTTCATATGAAAGTGGACAAGTAGATATTATTCATACTTATACTTTTCCATCTTGATCCCTGAAGTAGACTGAGAAACTTCAAGACCAAGAAAATAGTGCAACAGTCCCAAATCTGTCATGGAAAATCGATCGTTCAATGTTGATTTTTCTGAATCAAACGCTGAAGTAAGGTTCCCTTTCATCAGTAAATAATCTACATAAAGTACTATCAGCAAAAGGGAATAATCATGTTGCATAAAATAAACATTCAGATCAGATTTTCATCGAACAAATCCAATGGAAAGTAGGAAAGAATCCATCTTTGCATACTAGGCTCTGGGAGCTTGTTTTAGGCCATACAAAGATTTCTTTAATCTGCAAATGAGGGAAGAGTTATTAATGTATCCATATGGATGCTCCATATATATCCTCCTTGATATATCCATGAATAAATTCACTCCTCACACCCATGTGATGAACCTCCCATCTGCGAGAAGCGACAATGGCCAAAACTAGTCGAATGGAGTCCATTTTTGCAACAGTTGCAAATGTCTCTATGTAGTCTATGCCATGTAACTGTGAGTATCCTTTTGAGACAAGTTGAGTTTTATACTTTTTTATCTCACCATATGTAGCAATATTTTTTCGATATATCCATCGACATCAAACAAGTTTTCTTCCTTTCGGAAGTGGAACCAAGTCCCATGTGTTGTTGTCCATAAGAGCAGAGTACTCTTCATCCATGGAAACCTCCCAAAGTGGGTTCCAACAGCCTCAAAGTGTGAATTTGGATATGAACCAATTTTCATATAGAAATGTATGGGAATCAATGGTTCTGTGTAAGCCAGGGCTTGAGGATCCCCAAAAAACTGTGATCTAGTCCTTCTTGTATCCGCAGGATCATCGACTAGTTCACCCGCATCTTGCAGGGTTTTCTCTGCCCAAGTTGGAAAATGAGTTGGAGTAGCCCTAAACTTCTCCTCATTCTCTGTATCAGACCCAAAATGATTCTCTGATGGCTTCTCTGAAGTGATCGAAGAAGTTTCTGACTCCTCCTCATTAATAACAACAAGCGGTTCCTCGACAGGGTCTTCTGAAAAATCATGCAGTGATTCTTCTTCAAACTTCACACTTCAAGATAGAATGAAATTTTCAGTGTGAGAATCAATAAATATATATCCTTTGACACCTTCAATATATCCAACAAATATTCATTCAACACTTTGAGGCTCCAAAGCCTTCCTCTTATCTGTCGGAATGTGAGGCCATGCTCGTGAACCAAAAATGTGAAAGTGCGACACTTTCAGTTTCTTACTGGTCCAACATTCAAAAGGAGTGTGTTAAGCCCTAATATTGGCTCATTAGCCCTTAATTGGGGCATATTATATTAGTAATTTTATTTTATTTATGTCGTCTTTAGGCCATTAGTTGTAATTATACCTCCTAGTCTCCTATATATACCAAGGAGACATTTTCATTTTGAATCATCTTGTACTTGAACATTTAAGTGGGGTAAAAGGAGGTTGCCCCCTTGAAGAGGCTTATCATCTGAAATTATCTCTTTTTCAAGGCGTTGATTACTTTTCCTAAGGTTTTTCTATGCTATATTGATGTTTGGTTCTTAACATATGGTTTCAGAGCTCAAGGTCTTGGGGTTTCGCTGCTACATCTGAGACACCGTGGAATTTTCTCTATAACCTTTTTTCTACAACATTTCAGAAGGAATGGCTTGGAGGATATTTAGTACATGGATCAAGATACGTTGGGTCCAAAATTCATCTCCTGAGGCCTTATACTTTCGGAGATACAACTTGTACAAGATAGCGTTTTGGAATCATCCTGAAATGAGTCATTGCGGAATTTTTGCTATAAAACATTTCCTGTAATGTTTCAAACCCTGACATCTAGAGGCCATTTAAAGAAATTAGTAAGGTATCTTTGGTAAAAAATTCATCTTCTGGGTTATCTTAAATTTGTAGATACACCTTGTGTAAGATAGGGTATCTGACTAGTTCTATTGACTAGTCTCAAGAAGGTGTTCCAGTTAAAACAATCATAACTTCTTGCTAGAGTATCCAAATTGAGTGGGACTGGTTTCATTGGATCATGGATAGTCTGTAGTATTTTTGGTGTGAGTTTCAGAATTTGATATCAATTATTTTGTGCGGGGTATGCTATACAAGTGAGATCTCCTGGAAATGCCAAAAATTGACAAGTTGTGAGGAAGTTACCATAAATTCCACTTGGCACATCCAATTTTGATTAGACCTATGGCATTGCAGAGAAGAAATATCAGAGAACTACCTAAAAGAAAGTTTCATACCCAGAAGGGCCAAAACTTGGGATATAGAATAGAATAAATATTGTCTATCAGAACAGCCTCAAAATCAAGATTCAAAAGTGATACTTGGCCAACATGCCACTGAAAAAGGGAACTTCTACACCAAATAAGCCTCCAGAAAATCCTAATTGGACTCTTGATGAAGGTGAAGAAATGCGTAGGGACATAAATGAACTATAAAAGAATATGGATTCAATGGAAGCTAAGTTGATGGATTCAATAGAAGCTAAGTTGGATACTAAGATGGATGGCTTAAAAGGGGAGATCATGGAACTATTGAAAAATTTTGTAACAGAGAAGACACCCAAAAGTGAAAATTCATCCCATGAAATTCATGATGAGGACACAAGGAAGGTGAATCAAGAATGGATAAACTCCAACTTTGGTTTGAAGACCAACCACATTCCTAAGATTTATATGAGGAAGTTTGATGGCAAGGACCCAATCACATGGATACTTCAGATGGAGCAATTCTTTGATCTCCATAATGTGCCACATACACAAAAGGTACGAA
>ML783888.1:497288-513809 GCA_009831015.1 Picea engelmannii | reverse complement strand
ATTTAAGGTGGCAAGAAATGTTGAAAGTAAAAATATGGCTATGGCTACTAGAAGGACCTATTCTAACATCTATAGAGAGAACAATGCTCCTTCTCCTAAAACACCTCAACCTACAAGGTTGACACCTCAACAATTGGAGGAAATAAAAGCAAAATGTTTATACTTTAATTATGACAGAAAGTACAGTAAGGGACATAAGTGTGGTCAGAAGAAATTATTCTACATAGATTGTGAAGAGGAAGAAGAACAAGAATAAGAACCATCTCAAGATGAAAATGTAGAAGCAATTTCATCTGAAGAGTTGGCTCCCATGATATCATGTAATGCATTGGCTGGAATTAGCACTCCTCAAACCCTCAAGATCGAAGGATACATCAAAAATAAAAAGGTAATAGTCCTAATTGATTCTGGCAGTACTCATAATTTCATTCACTATAAATTAGCCAAAGATCTCAATTGCTTTGTATATCCAGCGCCAGAGTTTCAAGTAATGATTGCAGATGGAGGAACTATCAATTGCTCAGGAAAATGCAATAAGATAAATCTTACTATGGGGGAATATGTAATGAATAGTCCAATGATTGCTATACCCATGGTGGTGTAGATGTTGTACTAGGAATCCAATGGTTACAATCATTAGGAACAGTGGCATTTAATTTTCGGGATCACCGACTAGTTCATCTGCATCTTGCAGGGTTTTCTCTGCCCAAGTTGGAAACTGAGTTGGAGAAGCCATGACCTGCTCTTCATCCTCTATATCAGACCCAAAATGATGCTCTGATGGCTTCTCTAAAGTGCTCGAAGAAGTTTCTGACTCCTCCTCATCAATGTCAACAAGCGGTTCCTTGGTAGGGTCTTCTGAAAAATCATGTAGTGATTCTTCTTCAAACTTCACACTTCAAGCTAGAATGAAATTTTTAGTGTGAGATTCCATCAATATATATCCTTTGAAACCTTCAATATATCCAAAAAATATGAATTCAACACTTTGAGGCTCCAAATCCTTCCTCTTATCTGTCGGAATGTGAGCCCATGCTCGTGAACCAAAAATGCAAAAGTGCGACACTTTCAGTTTCTTACCGGTCCAACATTCAAAAGGAGTGGTGCCTTTGAGTGATTTGTGAGGAAATCAGTTCTGAATGTATGCTGAAAAATTAATAGCTTCATCCCATATCTTGGGAGCTAATTATTTCGACTATAGCATACAATTGTCCATCTCTTTTAAGGACCATTTTTTCCTCTCTGCAACACTGTTCTGTTGTGGTGTATATGGCACTGTGTGTTGTAGTTGTATACTAATTGAAGGCTGTGGGAATGGGCCCGTGATGTCACTTTGAATCATACCAAGAGGTGAAGAAGATCTATGTGCCTTCCCTTTGTCAAACGTTTTCTCTAGATTCTTGCCAAGAATGCATCCTTGACATACACCGCTTGTGAATTTAATAGCTGGCAATCCTTCTACCATGTTTTCCTTGCTGAGTTGATGCAAGTACTTATAGTTTAGATGGCCAAATATTTCATGCCATAACCTGATGATATTATTATATTTTTACAGAAACATATTGCTAATATATTTAGGAACAAGGTGGGAGAATAAATACAAACAAGAACCGTGATCTGCAATTCCATGTGCAAGTTGTGAGCTTGTGGAAATGTTAGTAATCACTGCAGAATCTGGAGTGAACCCCACCTTCCTTCCAGAGATGGAATGAGTGATATGATATATTGAGAGAAGATTTTTGGACAGCAAAGGAAAATGAAGCACATTTGTGAAGCATCCCCCTTCAAGATCAACAATTCCTTCTCCACACACCTTTGCGGGTGTGGCATCTCCCAAGTAAATTGGGGATCTGGTGCTTTCTTTGATGGAGGAAAATTCATCTTTTGAGGAAGCCATATGGTTCAATGCACATGAATCAAGGATCCAAGCTGATGGACTATATGTGATAGCCATTAAAGTATGACCATCTCATGCTCTCCCTCTCGTTCTGTTATCATCTTTCTTCTTTGCATTTTCGGGCACCGTGAGATTGTGTTGTTGCAATTTCTTAGCCATCTCATCGATAGTATTCCTTGTGCAATATTATTTGGGATGAAAACCTTTGTAATACTATATGAAAAGTGTTATTTCCTTATTCTTCTTACCCTTAGTCTTAGAAGAGTTCTCTAAAGATTGTGAGGATCTCTCCTTCTTCGATTCAGGAAATTTACCCTTTCCTTTTTGCTTGTCTTTTCCACTACTCTTTGGAGCATTAGTAGCCGTAAGTGCTTGGTTCTTGGAACACTTGATGGCACCCATTTGGACTAACTTAGATTTCTCTTGAGTCAATTCTGCAATGAAATCATTCAATAGAGGCATTTTCCATGTTTCCTGAGTCAATTTAGATGCTTGAAAAGACGATACAAATACAGAATATTCAGGGCCTAATTTTGAGAGAATTGAAGGATGAGATGATATTCCTCTTTCTTGACTCCACATGAATTAAGTTCAATGAGGAGGGATTTGAACTTGGTGAAGAATTATTTCAGGTTTCTGAAATGAATTGGACTTAGGGATATGAGTTCATTCTCTAGTTGATGCACTCTCATTGCATCCTGCTTGCTGAATAGTTTTTCCAATGTGGTCCAGACCTCATCGAGAGTAGTGGCTCCACTGAAATGAAAGAGGAGATATATGGAAATTGATAGGAATATCAACCCAATTTCTTCATATAATTTATTAAAATACTTGATCTTCTCCGCTGCAGTAGTCAGTTCTTTCTTTGTTCCCATTGTTACCCTGTAAAGCCCTTTGCTTCGGAGGAGCAAAGAGATCTCTGTCTTCCATTCAAAGTAATTGAAAGGATTTAGAACAAGTTTTGTGGGATGAGAGAGATGATCCATTGTTTCTTTATGCACCTCCTGATGATATATACCTACAAATAAAACCATGTACAATCCACTAGATTCAATCTATCTCTGATACCATGTAGAATTCCTGCAGAAACCCCGATAGATCTAGAATTCTAGTTAAATTGAACACATACAATTTGTTGATATTCAAGAGATGAGAGAAAAAAATTTCTCCATAAATCAGAGAACTATATTAATAAAAAATTAATATACATGAGAAACCAACCTCAAATGGATACATGCCAAGTAAAGGGGGAATGTTGATCTCAAAATCATTGTCACCCACAACCTTGGTGATGGTGTACGACACATAACTGAGTGGGTGACGCTTCCAATGGGGCCCTGTAAGGAATTCTTTTTGCAAGTGCAACCAAACTTTGTCTCCCACCTGAAACTTATGTGGCACCCGATGTTGATCATGGCGTTGTTTGTACTTGGCATTAGACTTCTGAAGAATATCCTGAACCTATTGACGGATGTGATGGATTCGCTCAATGAACCAGGTGGATTTGTCATATTTTGGTGGATCATGGGACGAGTCGGCTAAGGTGGTCACGAGGTGTAGTGAAACATCCATGGGGCCCAATGGTTGGAATCCCAACCCCACCTGAAAGGGGTTGTGGCCAATTGAACTATGAATGGCTCAGTTGTAGCTATGCTAGACATAGGGAAGAATCTCATCCCATGTGCAGGGCTATTTTTAATTGTACATTTGTAGGATATGTATGATCATATGATTGACGACCTCAGTTTGGCCATCTATCTAGGGGTGGAAGGCAATGGATTTGTCGAGCTTGGTATCCAGCAGTGACAAGAGGGCTGACCAGAATGTGATGAGGAACCGACTGTCATGGTCTGAGATAATGGTTTGTGGGATCCAAAAATGTACCCATACTTGTTCAAAGAAGAGCTTGTCAATGGATTATGATGTGATTTTCTTCTTGCAGTCGGCTAGAATTTCCATCTTGGAAAAACGATCAAAAACCACAAAAACATTGTCATTTCCCCTCTTAGTGGATGGGAGGCCCAACATGTAGTCTATTCAGATGGATTCCCATGGATTTTCAGGAGTAGGAAGAGGGGTGTATAGGCCGTGTTTCTTAGTGGTTAGTTTGGCAATAGTGCAAGGGGTGCAGGACCTGATATACTTGACGACATCTTGTCGAACTTTTGACCAGTAGAAATGTTTCTACAACATTGCCCTGCCTTTTCGACACCAAAGTGTCCTACAACTCGACTATAGTGAGCTTCCCAAATCAGATTGGTGTGACCGCTTGATGGATCATAGAGATGTCCCAGACAGAACAATAACCCTTATTGAATATGGAAATTAGCGACCACTGAGTTGGTGCCCAACAATTTGTAGGTGGTGGAGAAGTCAGGGTCTGTCTCATAGAGGTGGGGCCATCTGGAGGTCTCGTGGATGCAAGAGTCTACCACCGTGGTGAGTTCTATGACTGGAGGTCGGCTGAGGAAATCAACAACTCAGTTGGTACTTCCTATTTTATACTTGATGTTGAGGTGGAAAAACTGTAAGTATGTGGACCACTTCTGATGGTGGCCGTTCTGCAATTTTCCTCGGGTCTGCATGAACTGTAGTGGCTTATGATTAGTGTGAATGATTGTCTCCTTCCCAATAATGTAATTTCTCCACTAGAGATAAGATTGGACAATGGATTACATTTCTTTGTTGTAAGTAGGGTACTTACAGAAAACATCTGATAGTGACTCACTATGATATGCCATTGGGTGGTCATGTTGAGTGAGAACGATGCCCACAACATATTCTAAAGCATCTTTCTCGATATCAAAGGGATGGTGCAGGTCCAGTAATGAAAGTACTGGGAATGAGAACAAACGCTTCTTCATGTCATCAAAGTCTTGTTTTTGGGGCAAGCCCCACACAAATGTTTCCTTACCACCACCCCTGGTTACTTGGATGAGGGCCCATGCGATATGAGAGAATCCCAACACAAACCTGCGATAGAAATTGGCGAGACCCAAGAAGATCCAAAGTTCAGTGAGTGTGGTTGGGGCTGGCCAGTCACAGAGGACCTGGATATTGGAAGGATCCACATGCACACCATGTTGATCAATGATGTAGACTAACTAATGGACCTTGTCCATGCCGAAGGATAATTTTTCCAAGTTTTCATATAGTCTGTGTTGCCGCAGGGTGTGAAGAACCTACTGAATATGCTACAAGTGTTCTGCCCAAGTCTTTCTATAGATGAGGATGTCATCCAGAGACACCACTACATAAGTATAGGTGAAAGGTTGTAGGATATTGCCATCATCCTCATAAACATTGCTAGATACTTTGTCAAACCAAAGGGCATGACCATCCATTCAAAAATACCTTCTTTTGACTTAAAGGTGGTCTTCAATACATTTGTATGTTATATTGGGACTTGGTGGTAGCTAGAATTTAGATCAATCTTACTGAAGTATTTGTCCCCCGTGAGCTAATCAAGGATGTCGTCGATTTGAGGAATCGAGTATCGGTTTTAGACTGTGATTTTATTCAGGGCTCGGTAATCAATGCAGAGTCGCTAGGTCCTGTCTTTCTTATACACTAGCACGATTGGGCTCCCACAAGGCGATGAGATGGGATGTATGTGCCCCTTGTGGAGAAATCCTTGGATCTTCCTCTTGATCTCCTCATTTTCTAACAGAGAGCAATGGTGTACTGGCCCATTGGGTAGCGATGCACCTAGGGTCAGATCGATGGGATGCTTGACCTGGTAGTGCAGAGGTACCCCAATAGGAGAGGAGAATATATTTGAGTATTGTTCCACAACCTTATCCACTTGATTCTATTGTGTGGAGATATTGGCCATGGAGGCCCTGGATGTGGTTGTGAGCTTTCGCTCACTCTGAGAGAGAATCACAAAGAAGACAAATTTCTTGGTTTGAGAGATGACCTTCCTGCATTGCTTGGCAAAGATCAAGAAAATAACACTAGGAGGGACCGCCTTGGGTATCCTGTACAATTTCTTGTTCAAAGTAATAATAAAACTATGAGGCCTAGACTCATATACAACATGACATTTCCATAAATAAGGTTTCCCCAAAAGAACATGACAAACTTCGAGAGGAGAAACATCAGGCAATACCTTGTCTTTGAAGGGATTGATGTCGTAATATAGTTGGAACTGTTGGCTGACACAAAGATCACTTCCTTGGAAGAGCCATCCAATGGTGTAGGGTTGAGGGTGTAGCATTGTCGGCAGGGCCAACCGCTTAGCGACCTCTACTGAGATGAGGTTCTTCTGGCTACCACAATCAATGATGAAGTGTAGTGGGGTGCCTTTTATCCACATGTGTGAATGAAAGAGGATATTGTCTTCTTCTGGATTGCCTAGTTCACCAGGATGGATCTCGATGGTAGCAACAGTGGCACTGTGATCCAAGATATTTTCATCGGGTGACTTATTAAAGAATTGTATTAAATGAGCATAAGCAAAAGTACACCATAAATAAGGAAAAGATGAAAAAGAAAGAGACATAATCATGAAATATGAACACAAAGAAATTGATAACGGATTTTGTTCCTAGTGGACTATGTCTCTGGGTCCTTCTCTCAAATGGGTAGGTCTTTTTATTAACTCCATAAAATAATTGGGAAAAATACATAAGTATACCTCATTATGGAGCTAAGCTACAAAAGATTTTCTCATATCAGAAAACTAACATCACCACTGCGTTCGTGGCATCGTTTTACCTAAATATTACTGTCTCGATGCCCCGATCCAAGTCAGACACTTTTTATCCCAAAAGGAACCCCTGCCTCATTTTGCGTGCCACTTCTCCTACAATAAATGACTGGACACATCTCAAAATCTGTGCCAAAATCTGTCTCGAAAATCATGCCTGAATCCATACAGATATGTACGAGTGCACTTGTTCTCACATGTCTCATCCGTCCTTTATAATATCCTCTAGCAGTTATGCAATAAAGGAAGTGGTTGGCATGGTGGTTAGCGGGGTGTTTTAGGGCACTTAGTTAGTGGATGTTTCATGCTTGAATCCCATAGGCCTCCCCATTGGTGGATTCGCTAAAATTGGCGGAGAGACATTTAAGCTACCAAACTGACAGAAAATATGGTGGTGACTTCTAAATATGGTGGAATATACTACAAAAATGGCAGATAGCATGGTAGAGGTGGCTATTATATCGAACAGTATATGGTTGCATGGTTAACACAGAACCAAGGGCTGGGTCGAAGGACTAGCCCTTTTCTCCCCATATGAAATATTATTACAAGTTAAATACTATTCACACCATATTATAAAGAAGAAAGATATCCATGGTGTATTGGTAGCGTGGAGTTGTGGGGAATTTGGGCTAACGGAGTTCATGAGTTTGACTCCGATAAAGTCATAAAACTTTTGCACATACCAACCATTGGAGGGGTGCCATGTGGCAGTCCATGACTGGGACATGTGGCACCATATAATTTGTCCACGAAACTAACACTTGTTACCACATAATTTTCCCACGTGTATGCCATTACCCTATACGATCTTTCCATGTCATACCCATCCCAAATAATATGTACAGACATGCCACGTGTCACCCTTGCAGTGGTGCCATGTGTCACCTTGACTTTTTTTATTTTTGACCAAGTTTAATTGAACTTTGACCACTTATAACTTTTGATCCGTAACTCTGTTTGATGATCCGTTTGTGTCGTTAGAAATCTTGCGACGTTCTCTTTGCAATAATTCCATTTTAACTAGGTTTTGGGAACTTTGAATTTTTTCAATTTTGTTGTCTGTTGAAGCCATTATGAGCATCCATATTTGCCTCTGTAAGTTCTGAGTTGTTCTTAGCCTTCTCTGGATCCTTTTTGGATCACATTGGGTTCTGCGTCAATGATCTGTCTTCCCCTTTATTCTTCTAACTCAGAGTCAGGACCCTCATCTGATTCATAGGCATTCACTTCGGCCACCAACAACTACTTTGAGCAACAGTCAATAGTTTTATTCCAAGGGATCTTATGGAAGTCGCACCACTTCACAGTATATTTCTTTGTATTTATGGTGTCCTTCTTTGCTTGCGGCTTGAACTGGTTTTCGTGATATTGTCCATATTTTCTCTGTCCTTTTTTCTATGGGTTGGAGCTACCCCTTCATGGCTTTTTCTATGCGGGGTTCCCAGGCCCAAATTGCCACGTCTTTTGTTTGATATTCTGCTCAATTTTGACGACATATAGGTAGGTCGCGCCCAAGAACAAGATGTCCAAAAATTCCATTTCGGTATGGATGTGTCTATGTAGAGCACCATGATACTTGAGCACTATATGTCACTCTGAATCTTTTTACCCATCTTGGTGCGCAAGCTATGGAAGATATTTGTGAACTCTGGCATTGCTTGGTCTTTTTCTTTTCGCAATGTGGTCCATTTGGTATACAAGTAGTCATAACTTCTGACAAGGTAGTATTGTTCCTTAATAGCATCCCTGAAGGATTCCCAGGTGGCCATGACTATAAATAATAAGGGTTCCTCTATTTATTTTTTCTCACATAAATTTTCCCACCAATATTTGACATGGGGAACGTCTTTGAGGAGTGCAAAAGTAATCTTTTCTCTATTCAAAAATTTATGGACATAAAAATACCTTTCTGGTAGATTCAACCACTTGTCTACAACATATGAATCTATCCGACCTTAAAATATAGGAATATTGAAGTTGATTTTTACCTTGAAGGGGGTGGCACCTCCACTCAAGGAAGATGTGTCGCCTGTTGGTAGTCGTCGAAGGATTTGCGCGAAACTATCCATCATCTTGTTCCTCTGTTGTGTGAAGGATTCCTCAAGAAACATTTTGAAAGGATCTCCTATCCAATCATATTTATTTTCTCCTACCATGAGAGGTCACTTGGGCATGCGAGAGATTTTGTCCTCAAGATAAACAAGCTCGAGACCCAATTCTTTGTACCTTGACCTCGTTGGGGACACACATTAAGATGACAAGGAGAAGATAAATCTGATACCACTGATCCGGATTTTATGAATATAATGAAATGAATACAGGTTATTAAAATATGATTAACATAGAATAACATAGATATAGTAAAAATGGTTTTCTATTCAATAAGGAAATAAGCTGAAATTGTAAAATTCAGCAGAAAACAAGCTTGTTGGAATGGTGGTGGCTTACCTCCAAGAAGAGATGTGACAACTGTGCTCATTCAAAAGAAGATGATTACAATGACGATATGAAGGCATTTTTAAAATAAACAAGAATTTCAAAAATGCTAGACATCCAAAAACCTAACCCTAGGAGATGAAGCGCCAAAAGTCATGTGGGCCCCATTTGGGTAAGTTAGTACATCAACTTCTCGGGGTCGTAAATTTTTCATACGATCTCCATTTTAGGCGCACGATCGCTCATTGGAAAGGTATTGTTGAGGATATTCATTTTGGGGGTTCAATGAGATCCTTTGGCTATCATTGAGAAGCTCGATCTCGGAAATCCTTCATTTAGGCCCTCAAAATGGACTCAAAAATTAAAAACTAGTAAAAATAATAAATTGCCAGAAGCCTGTTTTGAGTGAGTTGGAAAAGGTGGGTGGCCACTGATATCCACCTAGATCAAACAAAGACCACAAAAATAACATTGGAGCATCCTACTTACTTTGAATTTTCATTTTTATTTTAAAAATATGTTAATCTCTATGCTCATAAGCGTTTATCTCCTACGAAGTAGGAAACTAACACATTACATAGGATGAAACCAACAAATTGATGAAGTGTCGTCATGTTATGAACCAAATTACCTGAAAAAACATAATTGATCTAGGTGGATACTAGTGGTCACCCACTTTTTCCACTAATTCAACATGCTTCCATATCTTAGTAGTTTTATTACATTTTTTCTTGGTCTTAAACTTTCAACATGTTTTTTGGGCATTTCCCTTGTGTTTTTTCTAGTTTAAATCTTATAGAGCATGGAATAATATTTTTAATGGTCCAAAAAACATCATAAATGCATTTTGTGTGAAAAATATGTGCTCCCAATAGGTTGACATATCAACTAGCCTACTCAGGGCCTTCATTACTTTTACCACATCATTTCTTAGGGTTGGTGTTTTCGATATTTATGGTATTGCATCCTAGGGCCTCATAATTTATGTTAAAATGAACGTTTGGCCTTTTGTAATTTATTATTGTGAATTTTGTAGCCAACACTTATCTCTTCAAATATTATCTACCACCATTCTAATTAGTTTGTATTTCTTTGCATCTTACAATCTTTTTCCATTTCATTCATTAATATAGGGAGGTTTTATGACTATATTACTATGCTCTCTACAATATGTCTATGTGTTACCATTAACATTTATAACTTGATTTCATTCTCTACATAATATAGATCAATGGTATTAAAACAATCTACTATTTTATGTTTCTCAATTCATCTCCTCAATGAGGTTAGGGTAGAGCGAGTGTTGGATGTATGGGTTGACTCAGATTATACCTTAGTTCTCCAACAAAACCCTAGAAACCATCGACTCCTCTGGTAAACTAGAAGGAAACACTACGCACATAGTGCACAACACAGTCTCACTCGAGATGGATTATGGGTGACTGCAGGACCCAAATGTCTGCAGTCTTGGAAGGGATGTTTCTCATAGAGATGTTAGGCATATTATTATCCTTCTTCTTCAACATTCATTATACCATACCATCATTCAAATCTACCATTTATTTAACCCTTAACATTCATTCTGCCTAAAATAACATGTCTAAACTAGTGCTTGTTGTAAATTAACCTTAAAAAATTTATTCATTTATCCATACATTCATGATAAATCAAGGCAACACATAAAGGAACCATTCCACACAGTAACACAGGTTTTACCGTGGTTCACCCCCCCTTGTCTATGTCCACAAATATCTTCTTCTTATTATTATTATTCATCAAAATATTACATTGCATGCATTACATCAAAAGTATGGTAATGGTGAGGTTGAACAGAGTCGCACCAAGCTCCACAACTTGTGACATGACCCTCAGTTACAACTTCAAAAATAGACTCATCTCCAAAAACGACTCAATAATTTTCTTCAAAACTCTCTACCGAAAAGATTAGATAGACCTCCCCTAGATACCTCATACATCATATATTTATACTATCAAAATGGGTAAAAACCCTTACAATAAGGAGGCAAAACCCTAACCCTAGTGGATTAGGTTTGTCCACATATCAACCTCCTATGCACAACTGGTCCTTGATTCAACTGTTTCCTTGCATGATAAGGAAGGGAACACAAAGTGGGAGAAACATTGGGCCCAAGCCCCAAAACTTAAATTTGATCAATGAATATCCAAAGGTCATAACATCCTTTGAACAGTTCGGGTGCATGGCCTTTTGCAGGAAAATTCAAGGATTCAATATCAGACTAGTTGAGTAGTTTGCACTCCATTTCGACGGATTCTGCACGATGATCTCAGGTGTCATTTTCCAGGTGACTGAGGAAACTCTTTCAACTATAACAGAGATCCCTCTGTGTGGAGAAAGGTGGTTCAAAGGCATGCCTTTGGATGTGTAGTGATATGCATATTTCATCAAGCGAGATTGTTTAGGTGGGAAAATCGAGACAGACATTCTGAGTAGATATTTGTAGGAACGTTTTTGGAAACTACTTGAATTCATTAGGAGATATTTCACTTGTGAAGGGAGATTCGACAGGATACATTCGCATCACATTAGATTGTTCATTCACTTCACAGGAAATAAGCCATCAAATCTACCTTTTTTATTACACCAGAACGTCCGAGAGATGCCAGACAACACCCATGCTAAAGTGGAAAAATCAAAAAGGAAACTCTCTCATTTCTCTCTAATTAAACTGCTTGTGGTGGAGAAATTAAAATGGTTGGGAAACGACTGGGAATCATTCTTTCTCATAGTAGGCATCCCCAAGGATCCAAAAGGGGATTTCCCTCTACACACAGAAAGAGTAATAGCACACCGTGTGGGGGCTGGAGTGAAAGAAGTTGCGAAGGAAGGAAAGACATCGGAATCCCTATACTCCCAAAAATAAATACCATGGACAAGTGGCACACCAAAGAAGAGCAGGGAAGTTGTGGAAAACCGAGTCCCGAGAAAACCACATGCAAGGTCGGCTACCGAAGAATTACTTATGTGCACTATTCATATGGAACATGTCAGAGGAACAAGTCGAGAAAACTGGAGTAGGATGAGGAGGAAAGATGTCGGAGACACAGAGGTTCGAGAATCATCCCAACAACTGAAACAAGCGTAGCTCACAATTGTCGAGCTTTACCAGGAAAATAGGGAACTGAGATGACAGTTGGCAACAAAGACCCTTGAAGTGTCATCACAACAAGGCCATGAAGGAAACATGATGTGGATCAAGAGACAACTTAGGGATGCACAAGATACAATCATATAGCTATGCGAAACACAGAGGAGATCAAAAGAAAGTAATGTGAAGCATTTCAAGGAACGTGAAGTGGCCAAAAGGTAACTTCGCACAACTCTTTCCAGCATGAAGAAGAAGCAAGATTAATGGAGTTCATCATCATATCCTCAAACGTGGCATAGATATCGATAGTTTTTATGGAATCACCGTCCTTAGGTGGTTTTGTTATTTTGGTAACAGCTACAACATTCAAAAATCACTCACCACATACACACCCGAGCAAATGAGCACGTGGTGAAAATCAAGGTCGTTACAGTGAAGGGAAGGAATCTGATAGAGAACCTAATCGTTCTGATATCTTGTCAAGGGAAGACATCGACATATCACTCTCCCCATGAGGAGATCTTGTTGATAACCGAATCCCTGTGGATAAGACAAGAAATTATGATGAGACCGAATGAAGTTGGTTTCTATTTTTGGAAAGGAATCATGTGAAAGGTCATTTAACGTTGAATAGTTAGTTTTCCTAAATTCTAGGGATAGTAGCTAGAGAGAAGTGAAACCCAAGTGGTGCCCTCACCTATATATTTTATCTTTTCAATGTAAGCCAGGTTGGTTGGCAAAACTAGTATAGATAGTGACTATTGAATGTAGTTTGAACTCAATCGAAATTTAATGCAAAAGTCCTGAAGCTTTGATGAAAATATTCTAATTGTAGCAGTTGTATGTATTGTTTCCTTTATCTTTGTACGTGATTCCTATTTTTTTAATTCATATATATTTCTTTCTAAATCAGAACATATTTTCGAACCTTGGATTCACTACGCAGTGCCCTGGGATTCGTGCCATTCAGACAAATTTTTTTTTCTCTAAGTTAACTCCAAATTCATCCTCATAGGTCTTTTGAGTTACTTCATGTGTTTTTCCCCCTCACTACACACCATGATTTTAAACTGAAGACTGTTGCTTTCTTATCCTTTATCCTCTCAATTTCAGTCACCGAGTCATTTGTTTCTATCGTTTTCTCGAATCAACTCCATATTCCAAAGTCTTACTCTCTTGAGCCAATAGAACCAAAATTTATTATTCAAAGAAGTTAAATCTAGCCGACAACTTTAAAGCCATATCTGGTCCGAGACAAAGTCTCCTGAGAGAGCCCTCTCCAGGTCCGAAGGGCTAGTTCCAGATCTCAAAGTTGGTTTGTAGGTTGCCTCTATCATTCGTTTCTTAGGCAAACGAAGTTTACATAGAGATAAAAAGAACCACAAAGAATCCATTAATTACAATCATTAATATGACGGGGACCCCCTTTGTGGTTAGAGGGAGAACGGATCCGAATACGATTTGAGTCCATGTGACCATACAAACCCAGTCTAGTCACAATATTTATTGCCATTACAATACCCTATCTCAATTCAGTTAAGCCATAAATCTGTGACATGCAACAATGCCATTGGTATTCACGTCGGGATTCCCACCCATCAAACAAAAAGGTCTGAAACCAACCACATCCCTATCCAACTCGCACAAGTAAATGTCGGGATCGCCCAATAGGATTTACCTCGTTCAACCATCCTGTCGAAAAACTCAGATCCAAGTTAAGTCCATGTGGTCATAATGAACAACAATTATTGCTAAACTTACCACTACGCTTGAGTATAAGGCTTTGAGAACTCGCCATAACACCCATCATTTTCAAAATAACTTAGTAATTTATGAATTCTGAAGAATGAGAAAGCTTGTGCAAGTGTGAAACCCATAGTCATGACCCCTAGCCCTTAGTTCTCTGAAGAAGTTGTGATAACTCAGAATCCCCAATGTCGAGAGAAATAGGAATCTGAAGCACCATGTCTAAAGGCGTAGTGCTAGACAAGCCTTGCGACCCCTGAGTCGAGGTCATAGGTGACCTCAAAGGGAAGGTGGAGCAGGTCAAGCTCCTTGATATTGACTTAACATATCCATTCTTATTCCCCCACATGAACATAGACATCTTCTAGGATATGGCTCTAGATGAGCTAGGAGGAATGCAGTTCATGCCAAAACTAGAATTTATGAACCTCTTCAACTCAACTATCATGAACCTCAGATACCTACCAGTATTATGGTGAGGTTGCGCAGTGCCTCAAATTCCTGATCAGCAGGGTGCATGACCGAAGTATCTGGTTGGATAGGCAGTATCCAATCCATGTTGAAGACATCCATCAACTTATAGGACTGTCCTTCCAAGGAGAGGATGTGTCAAAAGGATTTCAGGGTCCTAGTAAGCACGAAAAAAAGAAAGGAGAGCCTAGCCTCTACAAGAGGTTCAACACAAAGAGGGGGGGGGTGCACAATAGTAATTGACCCCATACTACCATACACAACCAAGAAGGGATGTTACATCATAGCCAACAAGTTTATGAGATCATATTACAAGGGAGAATGCACACTATATGCATTGTCAATAATAGACTTTTGTTCCAATGGAGCTGTGTTCAAATGTTGTAGTTACCTATTGGAGGAACTACTAGTGGCTTGTGAGGAATCCCATGAGAATGGAGGTACCTTAATATCTGTTGATGGCATTCATGATTTTCAAGTGGAAACCACCCATGGTAAGACTGTGGATGCTGGCAGAAAAGGGGTGCCTTGCGAAGATGTTCGAGCCCTGACAATCTAGGATGGATTTGGAAAATACAGATTTCAACAACGCAACGTTCTCTAAGTGGTACAATGGGATTATAGACACAACTTAGAGGCTGCACATTCTGCAGGAGATCCTCAACTACAACACTAAGAATATTTCTTTCAACATGAATCAACATCATACATTTGTATGGCCAAGGCATGTTAATAGGGAGTATTTCCACTCGAGGATGTTGTCGTTCTATGTAGATGAGGAGGCCTTCAAAAAAGAGGTAATGTTGTTTCCAGGAGTTAAATGAAACTTGCACAATTCAAGGATGCACTACATCCTGCCTATCGAGATGCTAAAGAATAAAGGCAAAGAAGCAGGGGTAGGATCAAGTGCAGACTCGGAGCCACAGAAGAAAGAAGATATGGCATAGTCGGACTCTGAGGAGGAGGAGAGATAGTCGTTGGAGCATAATAAAAGAATGTTGTCAGTCTTCCACCGACTACCATATAAATTCATTTTGACAGGTGTGAACGTCAATGAGATCCTAAGTGTTGATTTCAGCACAGAACCATTGGTGAAGAAGCTCATAACTAGGGCCTCGCTGAACAAAGTTATGAACCCCCAACCCATTGCATCGGTTGTCCCCCGTACCCGCTCAACAGTCAGAGCAACCCCCATCATCCATATTCAAGATGTCCCTGATCCTGACACCTTCCCATCCGCCATCATCACTAAGAATCCTCTGTCATCACCACAACCCCAATCTCCACCCCTAGAAACCACCAGTCCACCTCAAGCCATAGATCCAGAGCCTATGTAGCTCAATCTACCAGAGAAAGAAAAGCGAGAATTCCCAAAAACAACCTGGGAGTTCCTTGAGTTGAGACCAGAAGTTTCTATTTCAAACCCCGATGTACCAAATCAGAGCATGCAGCTCACTGGTCTGAACTGAGACATCCATGACCAACAAATTGTGCCTTTTGTGTAGGAAAAGGACATCCAAACTGTGGAGGAGCCACAAGCCCAAAACACCCAGCACATCCCCTCAACGACCAAGGTTCAGGGTGCCCAAGAAAGCACAATATAGGAAGAAGACGTAAGAAATGAGAATGAAATACCAGAGGTTTAGAAGGAACCAAAATCAACATTTGGGTAGAGCGCGATATCCGCACAAGAACAAATGGTGCTAGTTCTCCAAAACCCTCAATGATGCACAGAGCTGCTGCAACTATGCATAGCCAGAATAGAGGTTCCAACACTTTTCCCCTCATCGCTAAGGTTGAGGATTGCGCCAGGACCATCAACAGAGGAGGAGGTAGAGACCTGCTCGAAGAATTAAATGGCCAATGGACTCCCACTGCAGACTCAAGCACCCATAGATGTAGCCCATTCATCCACTGACCTAGTACAGTGGCCAGCAATGCACTTGTTTGGAATGATCCGAGAAGCCACTGACCAACTAGAGCAAAGGCTCCAATAGGACGAGAAGTATTCCAAATACACAAGGGATGAAGCACTCCTTGTGAAATCATGCAAGATACAAGAAGTGCATGAAAATATCCAGGTTGAGCACCAATTGGAAAGAGTGTAGGAAAGGTTTGCTCAAGCCTAG
>ML783888.1:425122-489919 GCA_009831015.1 Picea engelmannii | reverse complement strand
GATGAGGGCCCATGCGATATGAGAGAATCCCAACACAAACCTGCGATAGAAATTGGCGAGACCCAAGAAGATCCAAAGTTCAGTGAGTGTGGTTGGGGCTGGCCAGTCACAGAGGACCTGGATATTGGAAGGATCCACATGCACACCATGTTGATCAATGATGTAGACTAACTAATGGACCTTGTCCATGCCGAAGGATAATTTTTCCAAGTTTTCATATAGTCTGTGTTGCCGCAGGGTGTGAAGAACCTACTGAATATGCTACAAGTGTTCTGCCCAAGTCTTTCTATAGATGAGGATGTCATCCAGAGACACCACTACATAAGTATAGGTGAAAGGTTGTAGGATATTGCCATCATCCTCATAAACATTGCTAGATACTTTGTCAAACCAAAGGGCATGACCATCCATTCAAAAATACCTTCTTTTGACTTAAAGGTGGTCTTCAATACATTTGTATGTTATATTGGGACTTGGTGGTAGCTAGAATTTAGATCAATCTTACTGAAGTATTTGTCCCCCGTGAGCTAATCAAGGATGTCGTCGATTTGAGGAATCGAGTATCGGTTTTAGACTGTGATTTTATTCAGGGCTCGGTAATCAATGCAGAGTCGCTAGGTCCTGTCTTTCTTATACACTAGCACGATTGGGCTCCCACAAGGCGATGAGATGGGATGTATGTGCCCCTTGTGGAGAAATCCTTGGATCTTCCTCTTGATCTCCTCATTTTCTAACAGAGAGCAATGGTGTACTGGCCCATTGGGTAGCGATGCACCTAGGGTCAGATCGATGGGATGCTTGACCTGGTAGTGCAGAGGTACCCCAATAGGAGAGGAGAATATATTTGAGTATTGTTCCACAACCTTATCCACTTGATTCTATTGTGTGGAGATATTGGCCATGGAGGCCCTGGATGTGGTTGTGAGCTTTCGCTCACTCTGAGAGAGAATCACAAAGAAGACAAATTTCTTGGTTTGAGAGATGACCTTCCTGCATTGCTTGGCAAAGATCAAGAAAATAACACTAGGAGGGACCGCCTTGGGTATCCTGTACAATTTCTTGTTCAAAGTAATAATAAAACTATGAGGCCTAGACTCATATACAACATGACATTTCCATAAATAAGGTTTCCCCAAAAGAACATGACAAACTTCGAGAGGAGAAACATCAGGCAATACCTTGTCTTTGAAGGGATTGATGTCGTAATATAGTTGGAACTGTTGGCTGACACAAAGATCACTTCCTTGGAAGAGCCATCCAATGGTGTAGGGTTGAGGGTGTAGCATTGTCGGCAGGGCCAACCGCTTAGCGACCTCTACTGAGATGAGGTTCTTCTGGC
Organism: Picea engelmannii; assembly: GCA_009831015.1. NCBI lineage: Eukaryota > Viridiplantae > Streptophyta > Pinopsida > Pinales > Pinaceae > Picea > Picea engelmannii. The sequence goes on along the minus strand of ML783888.1, from coordinate 488,580 downwards.
TACCACAATCAATGATGAAGTGTAGTGGGGTGCCTTTTATCCACATGTGTGAATGAAAGAGGATATTGTCTTCTTCTGGATTGCCTAGTTCACCAGGATGGATCTCGATGGTAGCAACAGTGGCACTGTGATCCAAGATATTTTCATCGGGTGACTTATTAAAGAATTGTATTAAATGAGCATAAGCAAAAGTACACCATAAATAAGGAAAAGATGAAAAAGAAAGAGACATAATCATGAAATATGAACACAAAGAAATTGATAACGGATTTTGTTCCTAGTGGACTATGTCTCTGGGTCCTTCTCTCAAATGGGTAGGTCTTTTTATTAACTCCATAAAATAATTGGGAAAAATACATAAGTATACCTCATTATGGAGCTAAGCTACAAAAGATTTTCTCATATCAGAAAACTAACATCACCACTGCGTTCGTGGCATCGTTTTACCTAAATATTACTGTCTCGATGCCCCGATCCAAGTCAGACACTTTTTATCCCAAAAGGAACCCCTGCCTCATTTTGCGTGCCACTTCTCCTACAATAAATGACTGGACACATCTCAAAATCTGTGCCAAAATCTGTCTCGAAAATCATGCCTGAATCCATACAGATATGTACGAGTGCACTTGTTCTCACATGTCTCATCCGTCCTTTATAATATCCTCTAGCAGTTATGCAATAAAGGAAGTGGTTGGCATGGTGGTTAGCGGGGTGTTTTAGGGCACTTAGTTAGTGGATGTTTCATGCTTGAATCCCATAGGCCTCCCCATTGGTGGATTCGCTAAAATTGGCGGAGAGACATTTAAGCTACCAAACTGACAGAAAATATGGTGGTGACTTCTAAATATGGTGGAATATACTACAAAAATGGCAGATAGCATGGTAGAGGTGGCTATTATATCGAACAGTATATGGTTGCATGGTTAACACAGAACCAAGGGCTGGGTCGAAGGACTAGCCCTTTTCTCCCCATATGAAATATTATTACAAGTTAAATACTATTCACACCATATTATAAAGAAGAAAGATATCCATGGTGTATTGGTAGCGTGGAGTTGTGGGGAATTTGGGCTAACGGAGTTCATGAGTTTGACTCCGATAAAGTCATAAAACTTTTGCACATACCAACCATTGGAGGGGTGCCATGTGGCAGTCCATGACTGGGACATGTGGCACCATATAATTTGTCCACGAAACTAACACTTGTTACCACATAATTTTCCCACGTGTATGCCATTACCCTATACGATCTTTCCATGTCATACCCATCCCAAATAATATGTACAGACATGCCACGTGTCACCCTTGCAGTGGTGCCATGTGTCACCTTGACTTTTTTTATTTTTGACCAAGTTTAATTGAACTTTGACCACTTATAACTTTTGATCCGTAACTCTGTTTGATGATCCGTTTGTGTCGTTAGAAATCTTGCGACGTTCTCTTTGCAATAATTCCATTTTAACTAGGTTTTGGGAACTTTGAATTTTTTCAATTTTGTTGTCTGTTGAAGCCATTATGAGCATCCATATTTGCCTCTGTAAGTTCTGAGTTGTTCTTAGCCTTCTCTGGATCCTTTTTGGATCACATTGGGTTCTGCGTCAATGATCTGTCTTCCCCTTTATTCTTCTAACTCAGAGTCAGGACCCTCATCTGATTCATAGGCATTCACTTCGGCCACCAACAACTACTTTGAGCAACAGTCAATAGTTTTATTCCAAGGGATCTTATGGAAGTCGCACCACTTCACAGTATATTTCTTTGTATTTATGGTGTCCTTCTTTGCTTGCGGCTTGAACTGGTTTTCGTGATATTGTCCATATTTTCTCTGTCCTTTTTTCTATGGGTTGGAGCTACCCCTTCATGGCTTTTTCTATGCGGGGTTCCCAGGCCCAAATTGCCACGTCTTTTGTTTGATATTCTGCTCAATTTTGACGACATATAGGTAGGTCGCGCCCAAGAACAAGATGTCCAAAAATTCCATTTCGGTATGGATGTGTCTATGTAGAGCACCATGATACTTGAGCACTATATGTCACTCTGAATCTTTTTACCCATCTTGGTGCGCAAGCTATGGAAGATATTTGTGAACTCTGGCATTGCTTGGTCTTTTTCTTTTCGCAATGTGGTCCATTTGGTATACAAGTAGTCATAACTTCTGACAAGGTAGTATTGTTCCTTAATAGCATCCCTGAAGGATTCCCAGGTGGCCATGACTATAAATAATAAGGGTTCCTCTATTTATTTTTTCTCACATAAATTTTCCCACCAATATTTGACATGGGGAACGTCTTTGAGGAGTGCAAAAGTAATCTTTTCTCTATTCAAAAATTTATGGACATAAAAATACCTTTCTGGTAGATTCAACCACTTGTCTACAACATATGAATCTATCCGACCTTAAAATATAGGAATATTGAAGTTGATTTTTACCTTGAAGGGGGTGGCACCTCCACTCAAGGAAGATGTGTCGCCTGTTGGTAGTCGTCGAAGGATTTGCGCGAAACTATCCATCATCTTGTTCCTCTGTTGTGTGAAGGATTCCTCAAGAAACATTTTGAAAGGATCTCCTATCCAATCATATTTATTTTCTCCTACCATGAGAGGTCACTTGGGCATGCGAGAGATTTTGTCCTCAAGATAAACAAGCTCGAGACCCAATTCTTTGTACCTTGACCTCGTTGGGGACACACATTAAGATGACAAGGAGAAGATAAATCTGATACCACTGATCCGGATTTTATGAATATAATGAAATGAATACAGGTTATTAAAATATGATTAACATAGAATAACATAGATATAGTAAAAATGGTTTTCTATTCAATAAGGAAATAAGCTGAAATTGTAAAATTCAGCAGAAAACAAGCTTGTTGGAATGGTGGTGGCTTACCTCCAAGAAGAGATGTGACAACTGTGCTCATTCAAAAGAAGATGATTACAATGACGATATGAAGGCATTTTTAAAATAAACAAGAATTTCAAAAATGCTAGACATCCAAAAACCTAACCCTAGGAGATGAAGCGCCAAAAGTCATGTGGGCCCCATTTGGGTAAGTTAGTACATCAACTTCTCGGGGTCGTAAATTTTTCATACGATCTCCATTTTAGGCGCACGATCGCTCATTGGAAAGGTATTGTTGAGGATATTCATTTTGGGGGTTCAATGAGATCCTTTGGCTATCATTGAGAAGCTCGATCTCGGAAATCCTTCATTTAGGCCCTCAAAATGGACTCAAAAATTAAAAACTAGTAAAAATAATAAATTGCCAGAAGCCTGTTTTGAGTGAGTTGGAAAAGGTGGGTGGCCACTGATATCCACCTAGATCAAACAAAGACCACAAAAATAACATTGGAGCATCCTACTTACTTTGAATTTTCATTTTTATTTTAAAAATATGTTAATCTCTATGCTCATAAGCGTTTATCTCCTACGAAGTAGGAAACTAACACATTACATAGGATGAAACCAACAAATTGATGAAGTGTCGTCATGTTATGAACCAAATTACCTGAAAAAACATAATTGATCTAGGTGGATACTAGTGGTCACCCACTTTTTCCACTAATTCAACATGCTTCCATATCTTAGTAGTTTTATTACATTTTTTCTTGGTCTTAAACTTTCAACATGTTTTTTGGGCATTTCCCTTGTGTTTTTTCTAGTTTAAATCTTATAGAGCATGGAATAATATTTTTAATGGTCCAAAAAACATCATAAATGCATTTTGTGTGAAAAATATGTGCTCCCAATAGGTTGACATATCAACTAGCCTACTCAGGGCCTTCATTACTTTTACCACATCATTTCTTAGGGTTGGTGTTTTCGATATTTATGGTATTGCATCCTAGGGCCTCATAATTTATGTTAAAATGAACGTTTGGCCTTTTGTAATTTATTATTGTGAATTTTGTAGCCAACACTTATCTCTTCAAATATTATCTACCACCATTCTAATTAGTTTGTATTTCTTTGCATCTTACAATCTTTTTCCATTTCATTCATTAATATAGGGAGGTTTTATGACTATATTACTATGCTCTCTACAATATGTCTATGTGTTACCATTAACATTTATAACTTGATTTCATTCTCTACATAATATAGATCAATGGTATTAAAACAATCTACTATTTTATGTTTCTCAATTCATCTCCTCAATGAGGTTAGGGTAGAGCGAGTGTTGGATGTATGGGTTGACTCAGATTATACCTTAGTTCTCCAACAAAACCCTAGAAACCATCGACTCCTCTGGTAAACTAGAAGGAAACACTACGCACATAGTGCACAACACAGTCTCACTCGAGATGGATTATGGGTGACTGCAGGACCCAAATGTCTGCAGTCTTGGAAGGGATGTTTCTCATAGAGATGTTAGGCATATTATTATCCTTCTTCTTCAACATTCATTATACCATACCATCATTCAAATCTACCATTTATTTAACCCTTAACATTCATTCTGCCTAAAATAACATGTCTAAACTAGTGCTTGTTGTAAATTAACCTTAAAAAATTTATTCATTTATCCATACATTCATGATAAATCAAGGCAACACATAAAGGAACCATTCCACACAGTAACACAGGTTTTACCGTGGTTCACCCCCCCTTGTCTATGTCCACAAATATCTTCTTCTTATTATTATTATTCATCAAAATATTACATTGCATGCATTACATCAAAAGTATGGTAATGGTGAGGTTGAACAGAGTCGCACCAAGCTCCACAACTTGTGACATGACCCTCAGTTACAACTTCAAAAATAGACTCATCTCCAAAAACGACTCAATAATTTTCTTCAAAACTCTCTACCGAAAAGATTAGATAGACCTCCCCTAGATACCTCATACATCATATATTTATACTATCAAAATGGGTAAAAACCCTTACAATAAGGAGGCAAAACCCTAACCCTAGTGGATTAGGTTTGTCCACATATCAACCTCCTATGCACAACTGGTCCTTGATTCAACTGTTTCCTTGCATGATAAGGAAGGGAACACAAAGTGGGAGAAACATTGGGCCCAAGCCCCAAAACTTAAATTTGATCAATGAATATCCAAAGGTCATAACATCCTTTGAACAGTTCGGGTGCATGGCCTTTTGCAGGAAAATTCAAGGATTCAATATCAGACTAGTTGAGTAGTTTGCACTCCATTTCGACGGATTCTGCACGATGATCTCAGGTGTCATTTTCCAGGTGACTGAGGAAACTCTTTCAACTATAACAGAGATCCCTCTGTGTGGAGAAAGGTGGTTCAAAGGCATGCCTTTGGATGTGTAGTGATATGCATATTTCATCAAGCGAGATTGTTTAGGTGGGAAAATCGAGACAGACATTCTGAGTAGATATTTGTAGGAACGTTTTTGGAAACTACTTGAATTCATTAGGAGATATTTCACTTGTGAAGGGAGATTCGACAGGATACATTCGCATCACATTAGATTGTTCATTCACTTCACAGGAAATAAGCCATCAAATCTACCTTTTTTATTACACCAGAACGTCCGAGAGATGCCAGACAACACCCATGCTAAAGTGGAAAAATCAAAAAGGAAACTCTCTCATTTCTCTCTAATTAAACTGCTTGTGGTGGAGAAATTAAAATGGTTGGGAAACGACTGGGAATCATTCTTTCTCATAGTAGGCATCCCCAAGGATCCAAAAGGGGATTTCCCTCTACACACAGAAAGAGTAATAGCACACCGTGTGGGGGCTGGAGTGAAAGAAGTTGCGAAGGAAGGAAAGACATCGGAATCCCTATACTCCCAAAAATAAATACCATGGACAAGTGGCACACCAAAGAAGAGCAGGGAAGTTGTGGAAAACCGAGTCCCGAGAAAACCACATGCAAGGTCGGCTACCGAAGAATTACTTATGTGCACTATTCATATGGAACATGTCAGAGGAACAAGTCGAGAAAACTGGAGTAGGATGAGGAGGAAAGATGTCGGAGACACAGAGGTTCGAGAATCATCCCAACAACTGAAACAAGCGTAGCTCACAATTGTCGAGCTTTACCAGGAAAATAGGGAACTGAGATGACAGTTGGCAACAAAGACCCTTGAAGTGTCATCACAACAAGGCCATGAAGGAAACATGATGTGGATCAAGAGACAACTTAGGGATGCACAAGATACAATCATATAGCTATGCGAAACACAGAGGAGATCAAAAGAAAGTAATGTGAAGCATTTCAAGGAACGTGAAGTGGCCAAAAGGTAACTTCGCACAACTCTTTCCAGCATGAAGAAGAAGCAAGATTAATGGAGTTCATCATCATATCCTCAAACGTGGCATAGATATCGATAGTTTTTATGGAATCACCGTCCTTAGGTGGTTTTGTTATTTTGGTAACAGCTACAACATTCAAAAATCACTCACCACATACACACCCGAGCAAATGAGCACGTGGTGAAAATCAAGGTCGTTACAGTGAAGGGAAGGAATCTGATAGAGAACCTAATCGTTCTGATATCTTGTCAAGGGAAGACATCGACATATCACTCTCCCCATGAGGAGATCTTGTTGATAACCGAATCCCTGTGGATAAGACAAGAAATTATGATGAGACCGAATGAAGTTGGTTTCTATTTTTGGAAAGGAATCATGTGAAAGGTCATTTAACGTTGAATAGTTAGTTTTCCTAAATTCTAGGGATAGTAGCTAGAGAGAAGTGAAACCCAAGTGGTGCCCTCACCTATATATTTTATCTTTTCAATGTAAGCCAGGTTGGTTGGCAAAACTAGTATAGATAGTGACTATTGAATGTAGTTTGAACTCAATCGAAATTTAATGCAAAAGTCCTGAAGCTTTGATGAAAATATTCTAATTGTAGCAGTTGTATGTATTGTTTCCTTTATCTTTGTACGTGATTCCTATTTTTTTAATTCATATATATTTCTTTCTAAATCAGAACATATTTTCGAACCTTGGATTCACTACGCAGTGCCCTGGGATTCGTGCCATTCAGACAAATTTTTTTTTCTCTAAGTTAACTCCAAATTCATCCTCATAGGTCTTTTGAGTTACTTCATGTGTTTTTCCCCCTCACTACACACCATGATTTTAAACTGAAGACTGTTGCTTTCTTATCCTTTATCCTCTCAATTTCAGTCACCGAGTCATTTGTTTCTATCGTTTTCTCGAATCAACTCCATATTCCAAAGTCTTACTCTCTTGAGCCAATAGAACCAAAATTTATTATTCAAAGAAGTTAAATCTAGCCGACAACTTTAAAGCCATATCTGGTCCGAGACAAAGTCTCCTGAGAGAGCCCTCTCCAGGTCCGAAGGGCTAGTTCCAGATCTCAAAGTTGGTTTGTAGGTTGCCTCTATCATTCGTTTCTTAGGCAAACGAAGTTTACATAGAGATAAAAAGAACCACAAAGAATCCATTAATTACAATCATTAATATGACGGGGACCCCCTTTGTGGTTAGAGGGAGAACGGATCCGAATACGATTTGAGTCCATGTGACCATACAAACCCAGTCTAGTCACAATATTTATTGCCATTACAATACCCTATCTCAATTCAGTTAAGCCATAAATCTGTGACATGCAACAATGCCATTGGTATTCACGTCGGGATTCCCACCCATCAAACAAAAAGGTCTGAAACCAACCACATCCCTATCCAACTCGCACAAGTAAATGTCGGGATCGCCCAATAGGATTTACCTCGTTCAACCATCCTGTCGAAAAACTCAGATCCAAGTTAAGTCCATGTGGTCATAATGAACAACAATTATTGCTAAACTTACCACTACGCTTGAGTATAAGGCTTTGAGAACTCGCCATAACACCCATCATTTTCAAAATAACTTAGTAATTTATGAATTCTGAAGAATGAGAAAGCTTGTGCAAGTGTGAAACCCATAGTCATGACCCCTAGCCCTTAGTTCTCTGAAGAAGTTGTGATAACTCAGAATCCCCAATGTCGAGAGAAATAGGAATCTGAAGCACCATGTCTAAAGGCGTAGTGCTAGACAAGCCTTGCGACCCCTGAGTCGAGGTCATAGGTGACCTCAAAGGGAAGGTGGAGCAGGTCAAGCTCCTTGATATTGACTTAACATATCCATTCTTATTCCCCCACATGAACATAGACATCTTCTAGGATATGGCTCTAGATGAGCTAGGAGGAATGCAGTTCATGCCAAAACTAGAATTTATGAACCTCTTCAACTCAACTATCATGAACCTCAGATACCTACCAGTATTATGGTGAGGTTGCGCAGTGCCTCAAATTCCTGATCAGCAGGGTGCATGACCGAAGTATCTGGTTGGATAGGCAGTATCCAATCCATGTTGAAGACATCCATCAACTTATAGGACTGTCCTTCCAAGGAGAGGATGTGTCAAAAGGATTTCAGGGTCCTAGTAAGCACGAAAAAAAGAAAGGAGAGCCTAGCCTCTACAAGAGGTTCAACACAAAGAGGGGGGGGGTGCACAATAGTAATTGACCCCATACTACCATACACAACCAAGAAGGGATGTTACATCATAGCCAACAAGTTTATGAGATCATATTACAAGGGAGAATGCACACTATATGCATTGTCAATAATAGACTTTTGTTCCAATGGAGCTGTGTTCAAATGTTGTAGTTACCTATTGGAGGAACTACTAGTGGCTTGTGAGGAATCCCATGAGAATGGAGGTACCTTAATATCTGTTGATGGCATTCATGATTTTCAAGTGGAAACCACCCATGGTAAGACTGTGGATGCTGGCAGAAAAGGGGTGCCTTGCGAAGATGTTCGAGCCCTGACAATCTAGGATGGATTTGGAAAATACAGATTTCAACAACGCAACGTTCTCTAAGTGGTACAATGGGATTATAGACACAACTTAGAGGCTGCACATTCTGCAGGAGATCCTCAACTACAACACTAAGAATATTTCTTTCAACATGAATCAACATCATACATTTGTATGGCCAAGGCATGTTAATAGGGAGTATTTCCACTCGAGGATGTTGTCGTTCTATGTAGATGAGGAGGCCTTCAAAAAAGAGGTAATGTTGTTTCCAGGAGTTAAATGAAACTTGCACAATTCAAGGATGCACTACATCCTGCCTATCGAGATGCTAAAGAATAAAGGCAAAGAAGCAGGGGTAGGATCAAGTGCAGACTCGGAGCCACAGAAGAAAGAAGATATGGCATAGTCGGACTCTGAGGAGGAGGAGAGATAGTCGTTGGAGCATAATAAAAGAATGTTGTCAGTCTTCCACCGACTACCATATAAATTCATTTTGACAGGTGTGAACGTCAATGAGATCCTAAGTGTTGATTTCAGCACAGAACCATTGGTGAAGAAGCTCATAACTAGGGCCTCGCTGAACAAAGTTATGAACCCCCAACCCATTGCATCGGTTGTCCCCCGTACCCGCTCAACAGTCAGAGCAACCCCCATCATCCATATTCAAGATGTCCCTGATCCTGACACCTTCCCATCCGCCATCATCACTAAGAATCCTCTGTCATCACCACAACCCCAATCTCCACCCCTAGAAACCACCAGTCCACCTCAAGCCATAGATCCAGAGCCTATGTAGCTCAATCTACCAGAGAAAGAAAAGCGAGAATTCCCAAAAACAACCTGGGAGTTCCTTGAGTTGAGACCAGAAGTTTCTATTTCAAACCCCGATGTACCAAATCAGAGCATGCAGCTCACTGGTCTGAACTGAGACATCCATGACCAACAAATTGTGCCTTTTGTGTAGGAAAAGGACATCCAAACTGTGGAGGAGCCACAAGCCCAAAACACCCAGCACATCCCCTCAACGACCAAGGTTCAGGGTGCCCAAGAAAGCACAATATAGGAAGAAGACGTAAGAAATGAGAATGAAATACCAGAGGTTTAGAAGGAACCAAAATCAACATTTGGGTAGAGCGCGATATCCGCACAAGAACAAATGGTGCTAGTTCTCCAAAACCCTCAATGATGCACAGAGCTGCTGCAACTATGCATAGCCAGAATAGAGGTTCCAACACTTTTCCCCTCATCGCTAAGGTTGAGGATTGCGCCAGGACCATCAACAGAGGAGGAGGTAGAGACCTGCTCGAAGAATTAAATGGCCAATGGACTCCCACTGCAGACTCAAGCACCCATAGATGTAGCCCATTCATCCACTGACCTAGTACAGTGGCCAGCAATGCACTTGTTTGGAATGATCCGAGAAGCCACTGACCAACTAGAGCAAAGGCTCCAATAGGACGAGAAGTATTCCAAATACACAAGGGATGAAGCACTCCTTGTGAAATCATGCAAGATACAAGAAGTGCATGAAAATATCCAGGTTGAGCACCAATTGGAAAGAGTGTAGGAAAGGTTTGCTCAAGCCTAGTAGGAGATTCGAAAGGTTGCAACTAAAATTCTTGAAACCAACGATGCAAGAGAGTCAAAGAATCATATTGAATTGATCCAAGGAGCATGGATACAAATCTCCACTCACATTGAGCATATCGAAGTGTAGTTACGACAAACTCAACATGAAGCAGAGAGGCAACCTCAGAAGTTGCAGAAGAAGATGCAGAAGATAGTACTAGAAGGCAACAATGCCTGAGCAGCACTACACAAGCACACAACAGAATGCACAAAGATTTTCAGGGAAGTCAACGATTGGATGGGAATCATCACTAGACACAACTAGGTCTTGGAGGATGTGTGCACCAAAATCCAGCTACTGAATGAAGAAGTTGGGACCACGATGGACCCGCTGGAGCAAAAAAAAATGTTTGACCAAATCTAGTAGGAGGAAAATGAACTTAATGCCTTCTTTGAGGCACAATATGTTGCAAAGAAACAGTTGGGTGACTTTCGACCTGTCATTCAAACAGTGTATATGTATATACATCAAGTTGATGAAAAATCATATTTCGAGTGGAACTTATTGGTTGCATCCAAGCCAAAGGGGTGTAGTATAGAGGCGAACCAACAGTTCATGGCAGAGGTATCACTCCTTGCCAGGAAGAGGCAGGATAAGGTTGGAAACTTTCAAGAAGTGAGGGAGCAGGCCTTGGAGTTGGTCCCATAGTTGGGCCCTTCGTTTCAAGAGGTAAAAGAAGATAAAGAAAAAACATAAGAGAAGAAGAAAGAAGAAAAGGAGGACAAGGGAAAACAACAGTTTCTCTTGGAAGTTGCGAAAGAACCAATAAATTGATTCGAGGCCAAGTCAAGGTTTGTGGTCGGAGCCTGTTGGGCCCTTCATTTTTGGGATAATGAATTGTGAAAGTTTTGGCCTACTACAAGTTGCACAAGCTTCATAATAAGATGGACAATAGAGCAAGAAAGAGAAACAAAAATCAATGACGAAAAGGATGGCACAATGCCAGCTAAGAAAAAGCAGTTGTAACAGAACAAGAAAGCATGCAAGTCGAGATAGAAGACACAACCTAGCTTATATATAGGGATGAACATAATTGTAAATGGGTTTTTCGTTGTCTAGTTGTTTGGTTGTTGTTATTGTCCGATCGAATTGTGATTATGTTCAGTCAAATCTTCCCCTCTCTACAGGGTTGTTTTCAGTTGAGTCAAGTAAAGTTTTGAGTCTGTAATGTAATCTGTACCCATTTTGAGAGTATAGCTTTGTGACATGAGTCCAGAGCCAAGAGTTTGTAATAGAGAACTACTATATGTTTTTGAGCTTGTAAATGAAGGAATATTCTGAAGATAATATAAAGAAGGATCTAAAATTTCAAAATATGTTGTGTCTTCTTGTGTTTTACTCACACATTACAATACTTCTTTATGGTTTATAAGTTCTTCATGATGGTTCTATGTTTAAATGATTTTATGCAACATAAGTAGGTTCGATTCTTGCACACATAAGGTTCATATCTATTTGATAGTTAGATGTCTTACGCAGGATCATGATGAATCCTAAAGGTTTTGTGAATCCTCCTAAGCATTTTTCTTACCCTTCCCTATCTATTTGTCTCAGCAACACTTCAGTTGAGACTTCTTCTCTTCAGAGGAGATGAAAATGTCAGTGCTCTATACTACTCGGTACATTTTGTTGGTAACCAGAGAAGGACCCTGGTTTGATCAAACTTGCACTAACAGGCTTGGATTTAGAGAAAAATGATATCATGGAGGGGAATTAATACACAAATATTATTCAAACAATTAATAACACAATCAACTGTGTATTTAAAAATATTCAGAACATAATACCTCAACCCTTTCCATGATCAACTTCCTTTCATTTCCACACAAACTACTCTTCAAAAAAAATATCACAGAACAAGGAATGAATCAGTGAAATTGGGATCATGAAGGGGGTGTTTTTAGCGAAAAATGCTAGAATTGTGGGGGGGGGGGAGGGGGGGTATCTCATGTATATCATTCAAATTATACATCAACCATGCCATCTCTGATATCAATTCATAATCGAACTTTCTTACTATTCAAAATTTTAAAATTTAAACAATACTCTGTTTCCAAAAAACAACCCAAAATGGATGCTTGCTTCACAAAAATCCTTACTTGCCTTAGAATTGTATTAAATAGTAACCAGTTTCCTAGAAATAAAATAACCATAATAAAAATACTGCATGTACATAACAGAATTGAAAAACGAACAACATCATGATCACCACAGGAAATGCAACAACAATCTTGAAGTGGATCGGCTACAATCATAATATCAAAATCAACAAAGTCTTTAAAACCCACAAGGTCCCGTGAAGTTCCCCAAAACAATCCTTGTATATCACCATAATTTTAATCGAACCACAACTTATCAAATTTCCAAATCCTATTTCATTCTGGTTCGTAGACTTCATTCGAGCATCATATAACTTATAAACAAGCGTTTTTTGTAATTACAATAAAGAAGAGCAAGTTTATATTATAACAATAATTCACACATTTCTATCGCCCTCATAAAATTCATATGGAAAAATTGTGTCTTCAAGTGAATAAATGAGTCCAACACTTCCTACATACTTGCATAGAAAGTTACCCATCAAAACCCGCGCTAAAAAAAGAGTATGAACAGTGTTTCATCGAATTCGGAGTAAGCAATGCCTTCAATAGTGCATAGGGTTCAATGCAACAGTGGACAATAGATGGAAGAAGAAAGTGGGATGACAACCTGTGGTTTTGGCTAGAAAAGAGCACAAAAAATTGTACTCACCACACAATATTCCACATTAATACTCACAAATTCAGGATTATGGCGTTGACATGTTAGCCACGAAGACCAACAATATTAACATATAGGCAGAGTGTCCACAAAAACCCAAAGGCAAGAGGCAAATAGAACCCATTTTCAAACAAGGAATAAAACCCAAAAGAAGGGACTAGAGGAAAAGAAGGCTCAAGAGTATCCCTCAACCACATTCTTTTATAGAAAAATTATGAATAACTACACTAGTAAACAACACCCACGAATCTTATAATGACAATCATCTCAAAACAACCACCACAGGAAACCAAAACTTGAAAATAAACCAACACACAGTCCAAACATTATAACAACTTTGGAAATACACAGACCATGATCAAACAAGAGCCAACTATTGACTTAAAGACCAGAGCGAATGTTCATGGATGGAAAAGAAAGAAAACACCATACATATGTAAAATATTTCTTAAGGAGAAAATACCAGCTTGTATACCTTCTCCACGACCGATAAAAGTGGAGCTGCAACAACCAACATAGAAAAATGCAATAATGACTATAGTGGTGGGCTTGAGGTGAGTTCGAGTGACGTGTATTTACTGCACATTGATTCTCCCTTCACGCTTTCATTCATGTCTAGTATGAGCCAATCCCACTATATAGTTCATCACCCTTTAACATTCAATTTGATTAATTCATCCAACTATACCAAAGTCTCCATATGTTCCAACTTAACAATGCACCAACCTTTTTCACTATCCCCATTTCGCTTATAAAATTTTTCTATGGATACAACCAATCTTGCAATTAAACCAATGTGCACAAAAATTGTTTAAAAACTCCAAGGTGACATAACTCAAATATTTTGTTGGGGATAACATATTCCAACATGACTTTCAATTCAAACAATGCATGTACCCTTGTGGTATGAAGTCACCACATCACACATATAACTTAAGCATGGAGTTTAGGTCTTGTCTCAAATTAAATGTAACATAATAATACTTGTAAGTGTTATATAAAAACAACACCATTCCCTTTTCAATCATCTCGCCCTTATCATAATATTTGATTAATCACTCCAAAATATTTTAAACGCAAATAAACTGTAGGGATCATCTCAGCCAACTCATAAGCATGTAAAGCATCGTTGTTTATTTTTTCATCATAGTCACACAAGTTTCACCAAGAGTCCCACCTATTAATATATTACTAGATATAGTTAAATAATAAGTAATAAGGCATTTTCAACCATTTGCAAGCAAGTACCCTATGTTTTTCTTTTGAGCATCAACAAACTGGCTAATCCATAGGGAAATTTGTTTCTAACAGATTAAGAACTCAGAATATTCGGTTTCGCAGACCAGTGAATATAGATCAAAGAATTATTGACCAAAATGATTATGCCATAGGGGGGAAAATATGGATTAAGGGGAAAAATGATCTGGGACTTTGGGAATAACTCATGAAAAGTGTTACATATGAGGGGGTTTGGTACTGTATGCATAACATTTGATTGGTCATAGTAAAAGTGTTTCTTTTTTTAAGGAGAAATTTTCTAGTATTCTCTTTTGAATCTCAGGATGAAGGGGAGAAAGGGATAGTAGAAAGTAGGGAAGAAAATAAAATCATCTATATAACAACAATAATGGAAGCATAAAGAAATTTTAGTGATTTCTACAAGGAGGACATCATGACAGTTATGTAAAATTTATTGTTATTCATAAACAATACTTATAGAATGGCATTGTTGTGGTGAAACTGGTCCGAAACTTATTTATGATAAACAAAATTGAAACAACATTTAAACAAAGAAAAATAAAACAACGAAACAAAAAGTTATATACAACAGTGATTTCCACATGGCGTTTATCAATCAAGTTGGTTCCACATAATGTTTCAAGTGGGAACCATTTGTTTTATAAGAAAATAATCTCTCTTCCAATTCTTTTAAAAGATAAGAGTTTGTGTCTAGGACAAAAGCAATTTTGAAAGGACCTAGACATAGTTTCTAAAAATTTGAATGCCTTCCTATGTCAGTATGGGCTGAGTCCCAAAACAAGACTTTATCATTTACTTTAAATTTGACATATTTTGCACGTTTGTTAAAATATTTCTTCATGTTTTTTTTTTCTTTCTTTATGTTTTCCAAGGTGAACATTCTTTGTTATTCTAAGGATAATATTGCATTTATCCTTTGAGGGATATTGGAAGAACTTAATTCTTCAATCTGTAGCATCAGCCATAGAGAAAAAAATTCCATCTCAGTAGGAAAAATGGATTTTTGACCATAAACATGCTGAAAGGGAGTGCAATATGTGCTTACCTTAGTGGTAGTGTGATATTCCCAAAGGACGTAAGTGAGGAGGGTGTGCCATTGATGAGGCTTATCTTCAATGAGCCTCTTTATGATCCTAACCAAATTTTTGTTAGTAGACTCAACTTTCCCATTTCCTTGAGGGTAATAAGTTGATGAGGTGAAATGTTTGACCCCAAATTTAGCTAAAAATTGAGTCAAATTAGTGGAAATGAAAGAGGGACCATTATCTGTAATAATCTCTAAAGGAATGCCAAATCTAGAGAAGATATCAGTTTCTAAGAAATAAATTACACGTTTGTCGTATGAGTGTCTAAGAGGGACTGCTTCATTCCACTTAGTGAAATAATCAGTGGCTGTCAAAATAAAAATCTTCCCTATAGAAGACAGAGGATTAATAGGACCAATAAAGTCTAGGCCCCATTTAGAAAAAAAAATATCCGGGAGAATAGGCTACAAAGGCATAGCAAAAAGACGCTCTTTCCTAGCAAAATTTTGGCACTTGTCACAAGATCTTGTGAACTTATAAGAATCTCAAAAAATTGAAGGCCAATAATAACCATTTCTGGTGATTTTAAAAGAAGTAGCTTTAGCAAAAAAGTGGCCACCAACGTGAATAACATAATCTAAAGATCCATGAATTTCCAGTAACATTTTTTTTGCTTCCTCATTATTCACACATCGAAGTAATATACCATCAACAGATCTCATGAACAAAAAGTCTCCTAAAATAATATATCTAGAAGATTCAAGATGAAGCCTTCACCTTTGATGAGTATCTAAGTCATTTTGGAATTTATGATATTGCAAGTAATACACCATATTTTTATACCAAGGATGTTCAACTATAGGAATGGTTTGACTCTCAATATAAAATAGTGCTAACATAGGATTATCCTGATCGTCAATTTCTTCAGTTGCTTCAACATGTTGAGCTAAGTGAAGGGCTAAGTCTCTTCCCTTAATTGTTTTCAAAGTCATGATGGTTAAATCATGCTCCTATATTTTGGCAAGCCAATGTGAAATCTTCCCTGAAAGATAAGTTTGTGAAACAAAAATCTTGACAGCAGGCAAATGGATGTTTACCTGTGTGTGCTTGCCTAGGATAAATTGGCAAAATTTCTCTATAGCTTTAACAAGAGAAAAAATATGTTTCTCAATATAAGAGTATTTGAACTCATCATCCGATAAACTTTGGCTCATGTAAGCTACATGTTTTTCATTATTCTAGTCATCACATTGTAAGAGAATAACAGAAGCAAATTCATCAATGGAATTAGTGTACATGATAAAATATTTCTCAAAGTCTGGTTTCTCTAGAATCTGTGTGGAACTAATTGCCTTCTTAATTATTACGAAAGTGTTTTCGACGTCATCTATCCAAGAAAAAGAGCAATCTTGCTTTAGAATATTATGAATTGGTTTAACCATTAATGCAAAATCAGGAACAAATCTATGAACAAAGTTGATAATGCCCATAAAGGCTTGAACCTCCTTTTTGGAAGTGGGGGAAGGAAGGTTCAGAATAGCAACAATCCTTTTGGGATCTATGCTTATTCCTGAATAAAAAATGATATGTCCAAGGAGCTTGCCCTTGGTGATGCCAAAAATAGATTTAGAAGGATTTAAAGAAATTCCAAATTTTTGGCATCGCGTGAGAACTTCTCTGAGATGACCAAAGTGATTTTATCAATTCTTTGAATAGATGGTCAAATCATCAAGATAAACTTGGATAATATTACCAAATAGATCATCAAAATCTATTTGAATATCTCTCTAGAAAGTGGCACGTACATTAGACAAGACAAAAGGCATGTGTTTGTAAGCAAATGTGCCCCATCGTGTAGTAAAGGTAGTTTTGTATCTATCAGTCCTTTTTACCTTGATTTGATTATATCTGGAAAAAAAAAATCAAGTAAGGACATCATTTGTGACCCTACAACCTGTTTCAAAATTATTTCCATATTAGGGAGTAAAATGATCTTTAACACTTGCTCTATTCAATGCACAAAAATCTACGCATAATCAAATCTGACTAGTTGTTTTCCTAACATGAACTAAGTTTGAAACCCACTCAGAATACTTAACTAGAAATATTATAGCATCTTTCAAGAGTTTTTCCAACTCCTTTTTAATAGTAGCTTCAAGTGCGAGGTTAATGGGTCTTTGTTTTTTCATAACTGTTTTTATCCCTTCCTTGATAGGAATGGAATGTTGTATGAGAGAAGGATCAAAACCACGAAGATCCTCGTATGACTATGCAAAAACATCTTGAAATTCACGTAATAGTTTTGTGAATTTTTCCTTTTTTTCGTCAGAACATTGGGCACCTAGTTTAACCATCTTTGGAGAATCCTAGGTCCAAAGGTTCAAGGAAATGGTATCACACACTTTCCTTTTTGACTCCTCCTCCTTACGTGCTTCTTTTTTTCTCACATCACTCAACAAAAACGAACTCTCAAGAGGAGTCAATCCTTTTGGAAATTTTTCATATTCCATAGATATGATTTCCTTAGGCTTAAATGATTCATTTTATATGAAAGCACAGATGCCTTCGTCATTAGGGAAAACCTGCCATGACTCTACATTATCTAGAATGTGAGGACGATATAAATATTGAAAGGTGCAATCTGTCCTTTGAGGTAGAAGTTGTCAATTAGGGGATTCCAAAAATACAACTAACCTATCAGCCATTAAATTAAGTTCCCTCTTAACATGAGTTATGTTAAGTGATAGTATATTTGAGATAAGCACCCAAATATCTTCGGTATAGCGTTTAATCAACTTATTTCTAGGATATTATATTTTACACGCAAGGTTCACAACAAGTTCAGAGTCACCAAAAATTGTAAGGTGACCGCAACCAAGGTTATATGCATTTTTTATCCCTAGCAGTAAGGCTTCAAACTTAGTGACATTGTTCATGCAAGCAAACTCAAACCTATAATAAAAGTTATGGATTTTACCTATAGGTGAGTATAAGATAATGTTGGATCCATTACCTTCATTTGAGCATGAGCCATTGAAATGCATGTGCCACATACCTTCTTGTAGATCAATTTGTTCTAAAGTTGTGTCACCCTCATGATAAAAGATAGAGTACACCCCTAAGTCTTCCTCAAGATAATTTACATTTGGTTAAGGAATACTCTCTATGTATGGTGAAATTCTTCCTTCTCTTAGGACTATGATATTCTTTCCATTCCAGGGAATAGATAAGTGCGTCCCATCAAGAGAAAGATATCCACCTGTTAGGGCTTTCCATTCTCTTCCTAGGATAATAGAATAGTTTCTTATTGGCATGTCGATTACTTGGATGTTATGGGTTTTCCTTATTTTGGGATGTGCACATAGAACTAAAGTTACATATTTGATTTCACCTATTGTTGAATGTTATAGAAGAGAATGCTTCTAGAATTTTCATTAGTACATGATAAGCCTAACACTTCAACAATGTTTTTTGACATTACACTTGGGCCCGAACCTCCATCAATTAGGAAACAATGGGCTATCTTATCCATAATTTTTACACAAATGAAAAATGGAGTGTTTTTTATAGGGTGTCTAAAATTATTTACACCTATTTTATTTATAGTGGAATCCTTTTCTTTTTACTCTTTGGAAAGATTGGCTATGGTGGAAGATTTTCCTTCCATAAAATTCTTGAGATGCTTTTGTTGTTCAGGGATGGAAACTATTTACAAAAGAGTAGCATAAACCATGATATTATCCAATTGGTTAAGAATGTTACTTGGAAGAGGGAAGAAGGAAGGAACTCCTTGACTCTCAGGAATCTTGACAATTTGTGCATTAGTACCTTGTGAATATGAGGCTGGAGTGGAAGAAGCACAAGGAGGGTCGTATTTCCCTTTAGGAGAATAATATTTGTCCCTGGTATTTATGATCATAACATATTCTGATTCTACCCAATCTAGAACAATGATAGTGGTTTCAGGCTTACTTAAGGAAACTCATGGATGTACGCATATGGTGGAAAAACCAGTGACACATATTTGCGATTTTTCTAAAGAAAAGGCATGGATGCGTAGAAAAGAATTTGAAAATAAAAACTAACTCAAAACTCTTTGTAAAAGGACAGGATGTCCATCCTCTGGAGAGAACATGAACATGAGGAATTAGATCGAGGGTGTTTGATCATGATGAGGCCAAGAAAGCCATGTGTGCTTGCATAATGTACAATTTTTTTCAAGTTCATGGCATGAGATCCCAAGGAGATTACTGAATATCCTCATTGGCTACTCAAACACATATACAAAGGAATTTATTCTTGTCGGACAGTCTTTAACCATCATGGTAGAAGATATTAACTTCATTACCATCTTATCGAGGAGAGGGGAAGTACCAAACTTCCAATCTGAGGGAGGTGGTCAGAGCATCAATTATTGTATCCATGAGTATTGCATCACTGGAAACAAGAAGAGTGGATCACAAGTGCTAATTAAATGAATAACCAACTTGAGCCTCCAGGTCATTCTATTCACCTTGGTTCAGATCGTGGGATCCAAATATTTACACTTGGCATCATGGGTACAAATGTATTATGGGGTTCAATGCTTAAGCCCTATGGTGTATGACTAGAGTACCACTAAGTTGAATAACATGAAGGCACAATTGATAGACTGAAATCTTGGGAAATCCAAGAACTTCTTCTTCAGGAGTGTCAGGTGTACTTTACTGTACTTTAGAGGGTACCCATGATGATGTCGCGTACACGGATACGAGGACACTTGTGACCATGGCTAGCCATGGTCACAAGTGTCCTCATATCCATGTACGCAACATCATCTAGACATGGTCACAAGTGTCCTCATATCCATGTACGTGACATCATCATGGGTACCCTCTAAAACAATAAAGTACACCTGACACTCCCAAAGAAGAAGTTCTTGTATTTCCCAAGCTTTCAGTCTATCAGTTGTGCCTTCATGTTATTCAACTTAGTGGTACTCTAGTCATACACTGTAGGTCTTAAGCATTGAACCCCATAATGCATTTGTACCCATGATGCCAAGTGTAAATATTTGGATCCCATGATATGAACCAAGGTGAATATAATGACCTGGAAGCTCAAGTTGGTTATTCATTTAATTAGCACTTGCGATCCACTCTTCTTGTTTCCAGTGATGCAATACTCATGGACCAAGATTATAGATCGTTTCATAGGTGGACAAATGTACAACCCTTTTGACGACAAATTATTTAGTTGGTGGAAGAGACAAAATCCCTTTATCAAGGATTACCCATATGCGGGTATCAAATTCACCAATGATCTGGATTTCATCATACCTGCTGGAGACGAGCTTCAAGACATATGTAACCTTTCACTTTTGTGTTATTTAATTTTTAGAAAATGTAGAAAATTATTTTTTTGTGAGATCCAAAATACTGACAAGTAATTTTTCTTCTATGCAGAAAGAGCACCCATGAGACTGACCAACATCCCATGATATAGTTGGAAAAGAAGAGAGGAGGCAATACTGAGTGACAATACAACTAGGACTTTGCATAGTGTGGGACAAAACTTTGAGGATCTCATGCACAATGTACCTATAGTGACTATTGATGGCCTCCCCATCGGCATGAAGTGACATGTCATAGGATTACCCAGGCCATAGGTCCGACTGTTCCATCATTTAGCCAATGCCATATGTTTTTATGATAGGGTGCACCAACCTTAAGCCTAGACATACTATGTGATCATAACACAATTTTGTACTTGTATAAAATTATATGACTTTCAAGGGCTAGTAGGCCCTATACTTTTTACTCTGATGGATCTCATTTTGATATATATATATTTTTTTTTGAATTATATACATTTTTTTTTTACTTTGCAAAATTATATATACATGTGTCTGTCTTTTATTTGCTTTATTAATGATACACATGCCAATATAACACATAATTAGCATAAACATTGGCTAACTCATTAGCTCTCCTAGGAACATGTTCATATTAATCAACTCAAAATAAAGTTCTAGAAGATGTACCCTGAGGAAAAACCGTACCCTGAGGAAAAACCACAATAACATCGGATCTCAAACTTGATAAACACCATTTAATTGTAAAACTACCAATTGTGAGTCCATGAACACTTTAAGGTGATAAATACCATAAGACAATTCATCTCGTAAAAGATCAATGACAACGCTATATTCAGAAACATTGTTGGTAGTTGCTCCGAGATATGCACCTCCAACGAACACTAACTTCCTAGAAGGAGAATAAATCACTAAAGTACCAGATGCTAGGTGTTGATTATGGTGACTGGCACCATCAACGAATCCGAAGTAAATAAATGACTCCTTGGGAATCTACAACACAACAAAAGTAAATTGATTACTATTGCAACAAAAAAGACCAAAACGTAAGAAAAGTTACGTAAAATATAGACACTAAAAATACAAGAGATCTAATGCTCAACCCTCAGGGATAAGCATAGTACTTCTTCAAGTAGAGTCCATTTTTGGGCTCTGATAGCATATTTCCTTCAAAATCAATGAGCTTGTAGGATCCTTTTTCTAAAACTCGTTTCACGACATACGGTCCAAACCACATAGCGTTGAACTTTCCTTTCCCCAAGACATCCTTGTCTTGGTTGTAGACCAACACAAGATATCCTTAGGAGAACACCCTGGGATGGATAGAATTTTCATACTGGGACTTGACTCATTTCTTATGCGCTCCGTTCACTAAATTTTCATCTCATCTTTGCTCATCGAGATGTTCAAGATAAACTAGGCACTCTTCAAGATGGTTCATGTCTTAAAGTAGCTCGACTGTTATTTTAAGTGAAGAAACTTCGCTTTCAATAGGAAAAACTGCTTCCACTCCATGTATGAGTTGGAAAGGTGAGAAGCTAGTAGAAATTTTAACTGAGGTTCGGTAAGCCCACAAGGCTGGGTAAAGCATCAAGTTCCAATTGGTGTGGGATGAATTCACTGTTCTTTTTAAAATCGTTTTTAATGATTTGTTCATGGATTAACATAACCATTATCCTAGGGATAGTAAGGAGACAAATGTTCCTACGTAAAACCTAATTTCGATGCTAGTTATGACATCATTCAGTTCTGAAAGTGACTTCCATGGTCAGTGAAAATATCTCTTAGAACCCAAAACCTAGCGATGAACTGATTGAAAATGAAGAGTGTTGTTGTATCTCCATCATTAGAAAAATTTGACATAGCCTCGACACACTTAATGAAGTATTCAATGAATATGATAATATAACAATGCCCCCTAGCCGAACCTAGGTGGCATGTCATAAAATAAACCCCCCACTTGGTGAAGGTTCCAACAATGGTGATAGGAAACATAGGAGCAGGATGTGCACGCATTTTCTTAGTGAAAATTTGGCATGGATGACACGTTTTGACTGCTTCAAAGCAATCTTTGAAAATTGTGGGCCAAAAGTAACTTGCACACAATTGTTTTTGGGTTGTTTCCAACCCAGATAAGTGACCACCACATGCTCCACTATGGAAGTTGTTTAAAAAAACCTTCGCTTCTTCAAGAATTAAGAAATGCCTAAGGATAGACTCTAGTCCTTGCTGATACAAAGTGTCAGCGAAATTGAGATAGTTCTTATCCATATGGAAGATATGTCATCTCTCGTCTCTTGAGAAGTTTGGAGGGAACTTCAGAGTTTGGATATATATAAGGATATCCACATACCATGAATCAGACGAAGAGATGAGGAAAATGTGCACATCCGGAAATGAGTCTACCATTTCGCTTTCGTCATTCTCTACTGAAAAATATGACATAACTTATAAAAGACTAAAGACATATTATACTTCACAGACAAAAACTCCAATTCGAACTCCTGAAGCACAACAATCCAGTTATTGTACTTCCCACCAATAATTCTCCTCGTCAAAACATATTGAAATGGATTTACTGTGGCGATGACAATTTTATTCTATAATAGCATGTAATTCCAGAGTCACTAGATAGCATGAAAAGTTTCCAAATCCAATTTCTCCACATGCGAATACTTAAGTTCAAGACCCATGATATAAAAACTCAAGTAATAGATGATTTGATCTTAGAGATCATCATCCTCCTGAACTAAAACCATGCTAATCGGAGACTTTGTTGCTGCCAAATACAACAAATAGTATCGATTGTAATTCGGGGGACTCAAAAATGGATTCGAAACCAACTCCTTCTTCAAAGCATCAAAAGAACATTGTACGACTTTGTACCAATAGAATGGGACCCCTTTCTTTAAAAGGTGCATAAATCCCTTTGTTATGTTATCATAGTTCAGAAGAAAATGTCTAAGGAAATTTTCCTTTCCTTGTAGGCTTTGAAGTTGTCTGATAGTGTGCGGGGGAGGAAACTGATTGATTTTCTCAACCTTCAAAGGTTCAACCATGATCCCTTTTTTCAAAACTATGAATCCTAAAATATGACCAGAGGTCACACAAAAAATGCACTTGTGTGGATTCAATTGAATCCTATAGAAATGATATCGTTCTAAAACTAAGCAGAGGTGTAAGAGATGTTAGGCCCTCTTTCACGAGTGAGCCATGAGATCGTCTAAGTATGCCTCCACTATGTTCTTCAAATCATGAAAGGAAAACATCATGGCTCGCTAGAATGTCACACCATTGTTTTTAAGACCAAATGACATCTTCCTGTAAGTGTAAGTACCCCAAGGACATATAAAGTTCATCTTGTGTTTTTCTTCCGAATGAATTTCAATTTGGATGTATCCAGAAAAACCATCCATAAATGAGAAAATATTGATCCCCTTACTTATCCAATATATGATCAATAAATGGTGTGGGGAAGTTGTCTTTATGACATGCCTTATTCAAGTCCCTAAAATCCATGAAAACACGGATTGTGCCCTGCTTCTTATCGATGGGAACAAGGTTGGAGACCCACTCTGTAAGAGGAAATGGGTAGATAAATCCTCCATTGAGTAGTTTCTCAACTTCTGCCTTTATTTTCGCTTCTTTTCTTGGGTTCACAGGTCTCAACTTCTGACGATCTGGTTTAACATTCTCATAGGTTCAAATCTCATGTTGAACTATTCAAGGATAAATGCCAGGGATTTCCTTGTAAGACCATGTGAAAATATCTCGAAACTCCTTAATGAGTGTTGCATATTGAGTGATCTTGTCTTGTGATAATTCCTCTCCGATAAAGACTTTCTTGACAACTTCAAGATTTCTAGAAATGTTAATTGGGATCATTTCTGATATGTTAGCTATGTTTCCCTCGGCATATATGCCATGTATAGCCAAAGGATTTACCACTCCATCAACACTCTAATACACGACTGAGTTGAACTCTCCCCTATGAATTATGTTGAGTTCTAGAAGGAAAAATGATCTATGATGTAAATCCTCCCATGGCCTTTCCACTTCGACCATCACCTCAATAATTTCGTCGTCTAAAGGCAAGATGGTATATAAACAACATTGAGAGCTTGAATAGACTTGAGCCCAAATAGGCTCAGGAAAGAGATCATCCTCCTCAGTGACCGAAGGAGTTTGATATGGGTCTACTTTGGCCAGTTGAATGGCTTGATAAGCTAGTTCAACAGTAGGAAAAGGTTCAGCTATCCTGGTGTGAACTTGACCTTCGACCATAATAGATGGTGAGGGAAGGTTCCATGGGTCATGTATATACGTCGTCCTAAAAGAAAAGACCTTAATAACTGGAGTATCTCAAATGTACGAAATCGGTGCGGGGATGTCAAAATTTCCCATTATCGATGGGTACATCCCACAACCGATGCTCTCAATGGATGCCTGAGAGTTTTCAATACAAGGGACAATAGAACCAGTATTGTCTTCCACAACAGAAAGGTTGTATGTTTCTTGATAGATCGTAACAATCCTTCCCTCACAAGGAAAGCATATAATCCAAAAAATTGTTGAGATGACAATTGTCATGGAATAATTCCATATTCTTCCTAACAAAATATTATAGTCGAGTGACGTGTTGACTACTTCAACTTAAAAACAAACGAAATTCCCCCCAAGCATAATTGGACACAAAGGAATTAGACTATGTGGTTGAAACGAACTTCCATCGAAAGCAGTCAAGAGTGTAGGGGAAGGGGTAAGTTCAAGAGAACTGATATCTTTCCAACATGACAAAGAAATCATGCACGTGGAAGCTCCTTCATCAATGACGTTCCTATTTACAAAGAGATTGTTTCAAACAACCCCTATCTAAAATGCCACATGATATGGAAGGTGTGGTCACACACCAATAACATCAAAATTCATAATGAGCTGACTAGTAGAGCCTGCAACTCCTATGGAAGATAACAACGCAGTACACTGCAAAGGGAAACTTTGGAGAACCTCCAAAGAGGACATAGCAGAAGGAATCTGAACCAAGTATTCCAAAACTAAATAATTTGGAGCAGATCGTGCATTAGGGTTATGCATCATCATTTTGTAAATTCCCTTCGGTATGCATGGTGCTACTTCTTTCTCGGGCCTCTCTATGTGGATAGGAGCCTGATATTATGAATTTTCTTCCATTTCTCCATCGACTCAGGGTTATCATAGTTATGATTTATCGTTGACAAGTCTACATCTTCTTTTATCTTCGAGGATTTAATAATGTTTACAACTCTATTATATCTGTCAGAGGGGGGAGTACTCGAAGTGTCACCTTATAGGTTGAAGTTGGAAGTGTTGGCTTGCAAGTTCCACCCTTGCGAAAAAGGGTTTTGCAACACGACAATTTTTTTTCGTTGGTTCAACTTGATAATCCATTAGGCTTCTTCCATTTGTAGAAATTGGTGAGTAAGTTGATCATCACCACAAATATTACAAGGAAATTTCACTTTCCTCTTCTCATCTTTTTTCCCCTCAACATTTTTATCTGACTTATTATTATTACCCCCACCACCTTTCTTACACTTTACTTTTTTATTATATCCAGGTTGTTGAGGACCCTTTGAAGTCTTCATTTGCACCGAATGTACATTGGAATACTAGGTGGCGGGGGGTCATCGAGCCCATGGATGGACCGGCCACAGGTTACTGAATAGTAAGTTTCTACATCTGGCTAGTGGCTAGGTATACGGATTTTGTCTGAGAAGAACCCACTATGCCATTGGCATGTGGGTTGGTGTTTGGATTTTCCAAGTTGAGATTTGAACTGGGTGAATTTGTAATAATGTCATAGAACATGCCTAACTGAGAGTATATAAGGTCTAACTGTTGCACTCTAAAAATCGTTCGTTCCTCTAAAAACACTCCCGACGTTGTGACATATTTTGAAATATACCAGAGTAAGGATTTGAAGAACCATTCAAGGACGAAATATGGTGGGACCGTATTCTTAATCAGGCTCCTTTGTCTCCTCCATTCCTAAATGTGGTCAAAAATGTGCGTGGCATTGTCTTGTTCAAAGTTAGCCAACAATTTTGTACTGACATCGTACCAGATAGGGAGTTGGGAGTGGTTTAAGAAAACCATATCTAAGTCACCAAACGTCAATTACTTCCCCCTCTCAAGTTCAATATACCATTTGGTAGTGTCTCCAGTGAGAGTATGCTAGAATGGACATAATCTAATTGAATCGTTGTTTAACGAGTTGGACGAGCACCACAAGTAAATGTCGTCACGTGGTCCCACGAGTCATTGCCTCTTTTCCCCTTAAACTTTGGGATTTCTGAAGGTAATTTAGTTGGGACCATGGGCCAAATTAGGTCACGAAAAATAATATCATTCGTCAACTTGGACAGATATAGAAAATTAATTTTTTCCAGAAATGGTAACCTAGGCTGCATCATTGACTGATGAGCAGCGTGAAAAGAAGGGCATATATTATAACTAGCACCAGGTTTCCAGAAAGAGTTTGCTATAGAAATAGATCTCAAGATGAAACATTTTGGTCCCTATTTAAATGGAGGAAAACCTCCACCTATATGGTTCCTAAGAGAAAAATTAGGATTACCTTCAACGGATCCCCCATGGAAAGGAATAAATCCTGGCATGTGAGTGGACTGACCGAGAAAGGGGTTTCCCCCTTGCGACATCCCTTGGAATGGATCCCCTTTTCCTTGGAGAGGATTTGTCCCCAAAGGCACCCTTTGCGAAGAAATATGTCCTTTCAAGGGGATATACTAACCTTGGAAGCGGTTTCCAGCTACCGACACAACAAATAGGGTAAAAGGGTTTCTCCCACACCCACCATAAAGTGTGAACATGGTCAAAGTTGAAAACATACTAGAAAATTGGGATCCGCTACCCATGGAAGCACCCCAACCCCATGTGGGTTTAAAGCTGGAAAATGGAACAATTCCACTTCCCATGAATGGAGATGATGGAGGAATGTGACCTTTACCCCAAGAAAAGGCATAGTAAGGAGCTTGAATGCTCCCCACACCAACATTTGATAACTAGGTCATTGGCTGAGAAATCACCAATGCATTAAACATGCCCATTGACGCCATTCTATAAGAGAAATAATTTTTTGTTGACATGAAAGATGTTGTTGCACTTGAAACTCAAGTGGGGCTGAAAAATGAAGAGGAAATGCTACTACTTGTCACAAAGATGGTGGATTGAACCACATTTTTCATTTGATCCAACATACCAGGAGGAAATATCCCCCTGGTAATGATTTCCAAGGTGGTAGTTATAGGTGCTCCTGACCCTGACATTGGTGAAGTGTCACCCATAATGACCCACCGAAGGAGGATACTATCAGCAAAGTCTTATCTTAGAGGAGGGAATCGTATGACTGTAAATGGGAAAGTCAAAGGTAATGGAGAATTAGCATGTGGAGCGAATTCCACAGCTCCAAGATCCTCAACAATTACCTCTCTTGGTTCATTGACTTATGGAGAGTTATGGTATATGATCTCAGACTGACCAACCAATATGAAAGTGTCAGAATGATCGAGCTAACACCTTTGAGGAGGCGGGGGATAATTATTCCTAATATCCTCCTCAGGTGGAGGGCCTTGAATTCTCCTTGATATTCAAGGAGGTAGGTTGGCCACTTTGAGGGGTTATCTCTTGGTTTCAATTGACTCTCCTGCCTAAGGTTGTACTACCTTCACCAAACAGACCACTAACAAATCAGATAAATTCTTGGGACCAAAAAAATAGAAAAGTAGGCTCGGGCCCTTCTGGATGAAGGCATGAGTTGATTAAGTCTTGTTGACCATCGAACGAAGGTATGAAAAGAATTTATATTGAACTCCATAGATCATCCTTATCTGGTGCAAGTACCCACACTTCACGGGGAACCCTCCAACATTAATGAAGTGCGTGATACAAAATCTTCCCCAGTTACTATGAAAAATGCCCACAATCAACTTGTGGTTTACCTATGAAGATAAACTAAGGTTACTAGCTTGCGGTCAGTGCCCAAGGGGTACAACCGATAGTCGGGATCAAAAGTATGGACAGGGTAGAAAATCATGAATCCTCAAAAGAAATACCTCTCAGAGAGGTATGGGTACAATCGAAACCCCCAATACACAATCTCTCCACTACGTTCTGCCCAGCTTTGGAGGGGAATCTCCTCAACTATTCCTTATGTGACCTCGTGTTTAACTATTGTGTTAGCGGAGCTTCCAGACCAACCTATATGAAAAACTGGGTTCTACACTCCCTATCTCACACACTTATGTTTTTTTAGCAGCCTTGAAGAAATTTACTCTCTAATCTATGCCAATGCCCTAGCCTAAACTTGTTTATTTAACCTATAAAAATGAAAGTATCTAATAAATTTTAGTTATGCATTCATTTTAGTAGATTGGTTTTACTCAAAGAAAGGGGTGTAGGTGAAACTTTAGTGATGTTTTATACTGACTCCAAAATAAATGCAATATAAAAACACACACTTAGTTTCTTCAAGTGAAAAAGGATGCATCAATGCTTACACAACAAATCTTTTTCTTTTTCGGATGAAAACAAAAGTTTAAGTGCAAGATTTAGAACACCTCAAGATGCAAACGCATGCTAGGATTCAAAACTTGTACTACTAAATTCTTTTCATTTTTAAATAAAAAAAGGTTACCATTACCAAAATATAACTACCTGAATGATAATTAACTACTTCTTTTCTTGCAAATGAAAGAAAAGGGTTCAAGAAATGAGCAGTAAACAAACATGTATATATTTTTTAAAATTTTTCGTTTACAAAAGAAAAATAAGCATATGAATGCAAACATTTTTTTTCTTTTTGAAACAAGGAAGAAAGAAGGAAAAAAGACAGAAATCATTCAACCAAGATGACACCGAAACAATTAGTGAATCTGGAGATACAAACTAACAAGGTTGTTCTTTCAATCTACCTAACAAACCTTATACTAAACAGTCAAAACAAATATTTTAATATTTTCTGTATATCAATCATTTAAAACCTAGAGACACCAAACATAGACTCTGGATAGTCCCAGTGATTGATCAAACCAAGCATTAAACCCAGAAAAGGAAGAGAAATTTAAAAAAATTTCAACTTCACACAAGTTCGCGAATGTTACTAGAGAAAATCGTGGATATCCTCGGGCTGTAGAGATGCAACTCGTGGATGTACACGGCTACAGTGATGCAATGTGTGGATGGAAAGGTCAGTTCAGAAAATAAATAAAAAAAGGCACTTAGAAATAGAGGGCTTTGGGACTAAGAAACAGGTTCGTTGAGGCTAAAAGACTCTTAAAAAGACTCAAATACTAACAACAAAAGACAACACAAGAAATAAATACACCTCAACCAAACTAACCCAACTAGGACTATGCCCAGTGGAGTCACCAATTCTGATTAAGGTATTTTTCCCTTGTGATTGTGGGTCATAATCACAATAGAGCAAGACCAAGTGAAATAGATAATTGTCTCCCCACAATGATAAACACACAAAAATCAAAGAAAATAACTACTTTATTTAGGAGAAGGTATGGATAGAGAGGAGAACATAAGGTGCACCTTATTCTCTCATTTGATGTTGATCCTCGCTCTAATTCACCGAAGAACCCCTAATCTTCCGCTGGAATTAACCTGTAAGACATATACAAATATAGGGCTACAATGAAAGTAGTTATACAATTATAAACATGTGTATATAATATGTTAGATGTTAAGTAAGCATGCAGATAAATTTAAAATGAAGACAAATTTGGGGGAAAACAAGATCTTTTATTACTAACAAGTAGGAATGGTAAGTTACAACCTTGTCCAACCTAAGGCACCATCTTGAAGTCAACTATCTAGGTTCCTCCAGGAATCTTCAAACATAAACTCAACTAATAAAGAATTCTCTCAGTGACTCACATAGGGATAAGGAGACACCCTATAGTGATATAAAGGAGGAAGAAGCACTAGAAAAGGAGTTTCCATATTAAAGGGGATGTTTCTAAGATAATATGGGGAAGGGAGACTTGCTAGATGATGGAAGTATAACTTTGCACCAAGGGACTTGTCCCCATATTATCCCTCAATGATTGTTTTATATCTTCCCAAGGAGGTTTCAGGAGTTGTATTCCATTGAGTATGGGATAGGGTCATTGGGAAACAAGCCCAACCAAAAATCCCGCCCGAAAACATGAAATTATTTTATTTTTCACCAAACATGAGGTCATCTACAGGTTGTAGTGAGGAAAGGTTTGGATGTCCATGTGTTGCACTAGGGAAACCCGTGGATATGATCTTAAAGAATGCTTTTTAGATGATTTTGGAGGTGAATTTTAGGGAAAATTATAACAAGCATTGGAAAAGGGTTAGGCCATGGCACAAAATCATAAGTGTGGCATTTTATGCTATAACATTTTCCCCATTGTTTCTGTCATTTTTGGCTCCTTCGGAGTTGGCTATCCTTGAGAACTATTTCTGAAAAAATGGTGCCTTGGTCCCCTTCTTCCTCTTCTCTATCTTCCCTTTCTTCTTGTCTTCCCAATATTTTTGGAAGGTTGGTCTTCCTCTATTCTAATCATAGAGGAATTTATCTCTTGTTATGGTTTCCTCCAGTGTATTGGGATAATTATATTCTATATTATCACTAATAAATTATGGCATCCCACTTAGGTACCTTTGAATATTAACCTGATCATCCTTGATGAAAGAAACATATTTCAACATCTCTAAGAATCTCCTTTCATACTCATCTATGGTCATACTCCCCATCTTGAGTTCAGATAAATCCTTCATTTTCTTATCATAGTAACGTTAGGTTAAGTATATTTTGAAAATACCTTTTGAGCTCCCTCCAAGTAACCTTATTCTCATCAATATGTTGCACCTGCACAAACTGATCCCAACACATTGATGCTTTTCCCTTGATCCGATAGATGGAAATTATCTCTTCTTCCTTTGTAGAGTAATTATGAAACTGGAAGTTCTTCCTCATGCCCAAAATCTATGTCTCTACATCATCATCCTTCTTGTGGTCACCATCAAAGGTAGGAGGCTTGATATTATTAATTTCTCCCTATAGCTCATCTACTGCAGTCCTCTTATTCTTTTTCATGGGAGATGGACTTGAACTCTTGTGTGCTCCCTTAAATGAATTCTTTTCTAAGTGGCGATGATTCCTATCAACACTTATTGTTTCTCTTCTTTTATCATGAGACCTATGACTCTTTGACTTGCTTGACTCTGACTCCTTATCCATTTTCTTCTCTATTATGTGCACATCAACTTGATATTGAAGCAATCATGTTTCTCCTTTGCTTTCATAAGCTTATCATTATCATATTTATATCTTTGGACATCTTTTTGTAGACACTTTATGGTCTCTACTAGGCTCATTCTCTCCTCCTTCCCTTCACTATGCCCATTGGATTCTATACCCTCATTACCCATATTGACATACAACCCTCTGGCTTCATATTCATGGTTGTAGGTTCTCCATGCATGTTCCATGCTTCTAATCTGTATGTTGATATTTTTCTAGTCTAATTATTGTTAACTCTGCAAAATGTGTAGGCAATAGGATTTGTCATACAGATTAATTTAACAAATTCATGAAAACTATGCACAATTTGGTCCATA
Organism: Picea engelmannii; assembly: GCA_009831015.1. Taxonomy (NCBI): domain Eukaryota; kingdom Viridiplantae; phylum Streptophyta; class Pinopsida; order Pinales; family Pinaceae; genus Picea; species Picea engelmannii. Next base: position 456,130 of record ML783888.1, on the reverse strand, counting down.
AATGCATCGTAGTCCTTTCTTCTAGTTTCTTGTGATTTTTTTAACCCAATTAAAGTTTCTAGGGTAATAATTGGACTTCTTTGTCCAATACCTTTCTAACGACTACATCCTTTCTTAGGTTTTCTTTTTTAGCAGGTAGTTATGGTCATTGGAATATTACCCATTTATTTCTTTTGTTCACCCTTCACCCAGGTGCAATTTTTAACTGTACTCATGCATATTTGCACCTAGTCCTTTGGATTCTTGATAGGATCCCAATTGGGTTCCTTCATAATAATATTTTGGACAATATTTCCAAGTTTCACTTTCATCTAAGCTTCAATATGCTAGTTATAGTCGACTGAGGTTTGAGGCCAAATTATATTTTCAACCCTGAATGCTACAAGTGTATTCTATGTCCTCTTGTGCATTTTTAGGTGTTGATATTTGAATCTAACTCCATAGTTGTATTTTGTGGCTCAATATATTTTTGTTAATTGGGTCTCAAATTTACCCTCCACTCTTTGGCATGTAACTTCCTCATAATAGCTTTGTTTGAAGAATGGTTTACACCATTATAAATATATCTTTGAGATTTATCATTTGAGTTGCAAAAAATGTATGTGGTTCGTACAACACTTACAGAATTGAAACCTAAAACTCCTAAAAACATTGTTTAGGCATTCAAAAATTTTGCGCAAGATTATGACCTTCAAAATGAAAACAAAATTTGCATAAAATCATTATATTTTTGTCATGATAGACCGCAAAATCAACTTCACACACACTCATTATGAATTATGCACCCTTATTCATCACATGCAAATGCTATACACGCAACACCAAAATGTGGCGCATGCACTACGCTCCCATAATCAATGCACACAAATTTTACATTGTGCATACATATCTAGTACGTACAAATGTTTATGCCACACACTATTATCCAGTGTGTGTGACTTATGCATTGTGCACCAACATCTAGTGTGCGCAGCATTCGCACTGCGAAGAAACATCTAGTGTAAATGACTTCTGCACTACGCACCCACATCGAGTGCATGTGACTTTTTCACCATGCACCAACTTCTAGTACATGTGAATTCCATACTACACACCAACATCTAGTGCACATAGTTTTTATACCACACATCAATATTTAGCAAACATAACTTTTATATCATGCACTAGTATTCATTGCAAATAACCATTATGTTGTGCACCATATTCAATGCACACAAATTATGTATTTTGCACCCATATCTAGTGTGCGAAACTTTTTGTGTCACACACCAATATGATTCCACTCTTAGCAAAATGAAAATTCAACATGCATGTACTGCACACCAACACTACGTGTGTGCCAAAAGAACTACTCCATGCAACACTAATTTGTAATTTTCCCACTCATGCATCATTATTTTCTGCGCATTACCAGATCTGCATCTCACAACATCGGAATTTAGGGCACACACCAACACAATCTTATTTTGTGTGCATTACCAACTCTGCATCACTAGATTTTATTGTGCACACGTGTACAATATTTTTTTTTTGCATTACCATCTCTACACCATGTAGTGCCAGATTTTAGTGTGAACACCTTCTCAATCTTATTTTTTGCGCATCACCACTACTTAACGAATGCAAATCCTTTCTTTGATTAGCTGATATTTCCATATTTTTTACTCACAACCATTGTGATCACCATGGAAATGCATAAATATCTTGTCTAAGATATATTAAATTGCCTTGAAATCAAAAGGACCCCTCCTCCTAGAATTCAACTCCTCCATTTTGAAGTTTCCATAATTCCATTACAAAAATTGGGGGTTTTTTTCCCAATTTCACTGAATTTTATTATGGGTTCCATGGTCTCACTGTAAATTCTAAATATGGCCACCTACAAGCCCAAATTTTCCCCAATTAAAAACCAATAATGATTATCTTAATTCCTAGTCTCTCTTTCATCAAAATACCTGTGAAATTTCTTAATTTCATTGCAATATTTTTCCCCAAACATATTGCACACATCCATTGAAAAATCATTTTCATGTGAATTTTTTCTTCAACACTTTGTTAACTCAGCCCATGTAGGATCAGTGTTGAAACTAGAGCTTGGGAAAATAATTCCCAACACTTCTCTCACCTAGAGAGAATGCTCACATGCATGCCAACCTGCTTCTTCAATAACACATGGGCATGTCATCCCACTTCTTCAACAACACACGAGCCCGACAACCTACCTCTTCAACAACATAAAATCCTCCCAAAGTACAAGTTATGTGATGGAAACAAGGTTTAGGTACATAGCAGAGGAGTGATTGTTTGGATGATGAGGGAATGAGTGAAAAATCCCCCCAAAATACACTAAGGCCCAACAATATATTTGCATGGTTATAACTAGACACTTTTCACCTTAAGAACTAGCTTAGATCCACTTGGTAACTTGTTCCCATCCCTTAGGAACTTAGGATATATATGTGTGTATATATATATCCCATAAATTATACTTTTGGAAATATTATTTAATTATTCCCTTCGATTTATCCCCTCTTCATAAACTCTTAGCCCCCCTTTCCCTTCCTAGTGGAGTTTAGCCTCTTTTCTCTTTTCTTTTGATTGGTATGCAACAATGATATGTTTTGATTAATATATTAGTGTGATTACATTTTAAAAATATAGGCACATTGGCCTTTTATCATCATGGGTATCGAACCTAATAACCACATAGGCACTTCGGCCTCAAAATACATATATACAAAGGCTCTCTAGCCCCAAACTAATATGTCTACAAAACCCATTTTGATTCTCACTTCAAGGAAATCGTTGCGCACTTACTCAAGTGTGCACAAAACTATATGGGAACACACTCCTCCCTTGGTGTGCATGCACAATACTGAAGCCAAAAATAGGGTGCAAACAACTCAACAACCTATATGTGCATTTACATTTACATTTATAGTTGGGGTTCGAACTAGGGGTATTACACAAAATTCTTCAGTGGCTACTGAAAATTGGTGCAATTTTGAATATGAAACATCATGAATTCACATTCACAACACTTCTATAACCTATTCATAGGCTTGAAAATTAACCTAGAATGTATACAAATATCATTAGCTCAACATCTTGGATGGTTATATCATTTATCCCCAATTTTGATTATCATTCTATCAAATATATATCTTTAAAAATACATTTTTTTCCATTAAGACCTTTTGTCAAACACTTCATTTACAAGCCATAATTTTTTCATGTACAGTGTAGTTTTGATCCATACAAACCTGTTTCTATAACCAATATCTCTAATATCACACTATAGTATCCCCACCCATCACTCCAAACCATGAGGTGGATAGCTATGAATAGGGATCTCAAATTCCATCTCTCATAGGCAATTTCCCCCATAATACTAAAAAAGAGAACCTCCCCAGAAGAACTATAATGAAAGCAAATGCATGTAGAATAAAAATAAAATGATGTAGTGAAATAATGTAGCATGTATTCTCCAAATTTCATGACAACCATATTACCATGAACATAATTACATAAATCAACAATAATTTTTCATATTCATAAACAATTAAAGGACACTTATCGCTTAATAGAAATTGGTCGTGTAAGAAATTTTTACCATCCAACCATAGGAATAGTATGTAGATACCACCCCCTAGCCTGGCTATGAGATCAACAAGGCAAAGGAACCAATATACATGATTCTATATTTTTTATCCCAACCCATATACTCTCATGCTCAACCAATATACTCACTACAAATCATTATAGGCATCTAATTCAATATTCAACAACTAAGGAAATATATTCCCCTACCCAACACAACACAAGGAATATATTCTCTTTATCTACTCCATAATCCCTAAGAGACATTCTTCCCTCTAGCACTCTTCAGTGTGGATTGAAAGATACAAATCTAATGTATTATTTCTAAGAATTGCTTGCAAAATCAATACTTGGCTCTCAAGCATTCAAAGAGTAGATAATGAATAATGGATGATGAATGCATATCTTGCACCACCTCTAAGCTCATCTACAAATAATTATATTCCATCCCAAGTCTAAACTTTTCCTCTTCATGGTGTTTATTTTGGTTAATTTCTAGATTGGTAGAAGGTTGGTAATGGGTAATTGGGCATGAACTACCTAGAGAGTGCATGTGAGAGTGATCTTCACAATGCTAGATTCAATGGAAATGAGAGAATTGGTGGGATGTTTTATATTTTCCTTATTTACAGAGAATTAGAGTTACTTGTGTTCTTTTACTTTATTACCATTAACACATATATATCCAATACTGAGCAACAACAACATAAACAAGAGACAAAAACAACACAAGAGATTTATCCTGGGAAAACCCCAAATGGGGGAAAAACCCAACAACCTTTCTCAGATAGATTACATTCACAAATCAAGTCCAAAAAAATAAACCCTAGATCAATTATAGCACAACCAGAAACACCACCACAGCTACAACAACAACACTATACCAATACATCACACCTCATCAAGGAGTAGCGCACAAGAGAGAGATATGAAAAGATTGAACAAGAAGAAACTAAGTCATTGTAGTAGATGTGTCACCTTCTCCAAACTTTTGCCTTGATTTTGTGTAGCTGAGAGAGTGTGAGTGACTAAACAAATTAGCCAAAAAATCCTCTATTTATAGTCTTCCTTGCCACTAGACTAGGCCAAATTCTTCTCTGCAAATATGCCACTTCATTATTATAATTCTTCTGGGACGACTTCTCTTCTAGGGTGTTTCAACATCTGTCTAATGGATCTCTTACTTACAAAATATTCTTTGCATCTAAGAAAGGTCATCTAGGAGGGAAATATCCTCCCACAACGACCAAAACATTAACATAATGATCGCTAACATGACATCTAACTAGGGAAATATAGGACTCTTACACATTTCATGATGATTGTAGTCATCTTATGCTTACATAGTTATGCAAAAAGATTTTCCCTACCAAATTATTACATGAAATCGGTGATTGGTCAATAAGTGAAAGGTGGATGGCTTATTTTAAGGGACATGGTAGAAAAAATTGTTTTCTAAGGTTGACACTTGGCAATAGAGGATTTATTTTCACATAACCTCCCTTCTTCTTTCCTTCTAGTGGAATCATATTCACTCCCATGCTCTTTGTAGCCATCCTGGGCCATTATATATATATATATATATATATATATATATATATATATATATATATATATATATATAGTGGTCCAAGATAAATATTACAACATGAGTATTTAAATAACTTGAGCTCACCATGGCAAGCCTACCACATAATCCATATACATATATGTACACAATATATGCTTAGCCATTCACTAGTCAACGTTTTGGAAATGTATTGATAGCTAAATTGATACACCATTATGTTTTATGTGATATGCCTATTGATATATATATTTTATTTTTCTATATGAATGGTGTATTTAAAATCCTTTTAATTTTCCATAGATACTTACATTTCCAATGGAATGTCTTATTTGTTGGAAGATTGGTTGTTGTCATTGATGTCAACCCTAGTCATTGGTTTTGGACCGCAAGATTGATTAAGGTATTTGGACATGAAGGAAAATTCACATGTAGACTCAACACCCATGGATGGATATTATACATCATGTTGTTTTCGGTGGTAGGTCGCACGCCATGTGGATCCTCATGGTTGAGGAGAAATGAATTTTTTAAGATGACAAAGTGAATTGAAGAAGGAAGTACAAATTGGCCCTGAAGATAATTAAAGAAAAGATTTACAAAATAAGAAAGTGTCAAGTCAGCCCTAATGTTAAAAGGAAGTGACATAAAGGGTATAAATACATATCAGTATACATTCATTTTACACACACAAGTCGAATTTCAGAGGAAATCTGAAGTAAAGAAGGTTGGATTTCAAGGGAGGATGAAATCTTTTGGTGATGTGTTCTAAGGTATGTTATTTATAGGTCATCTTACCATTTTCACTATAACTTTTTTTCTAGAACGATTCAGATGGTGAAATTGATATGGTAATGAGAAGACATATCTAGGTACCCGTGGTAAAAATTTCAACTCTTATTCGCTATAATTTTGGAGATACACTCTGTGGAAGATAGGGTTTTTTACTAGTCCTGAAGCTAGTCATAAACAAGTGTTCCAGGTAAAACAATCATAACGTCTTCATAGAAAATCCAAATGAAGTGAGACAAATTTCATTGGAAAGAGTACAGGATATAGTTTCTTGTGTGTGTGTTTCAGAATTTGATGTTAAATATTGAGTGCAAGGCATTCTGTACAAGTTCTCTCTCTTGAATAAACTAGAATTGAATAAGGTCTACCATTCTCTCTATAACTTATTTTTGGAGAGGATTCAAGGAGTGAAAATTGGAGTTTCAGAGAATATATTGAGTAAAATTATATATAGGATCATATTATTCCAAGAATTGAAGAATTTTAGAAGTTGAAGAAGTCTCAGGAAGCATTATGAAGTTCTATGTGATGGTTGGTTGATGGTGATTATTTAATGTAAAGTTTTATTATCTCTCATATATTCTTGGGTGGAAGGAAGGGGAAAGGATGGAGAGGTCAAACCTCTCTTGATATTGGAGGATTGTATCTTCCTCTTGGAGTTTTATCCCTCCCTTTATATTTGGAAGTTGGAGCTACCTTTGGAAGTCATTACTTCCCTTGAACAATAACTATTGATTATTTCTCATATATTGTGCATGGTGTATTATGGTGTATTAGTGTAACTCTTATACTATTTTTCAGTTCTCATTGGATATAATTGAATGGTTTAAGTATAAGTTGATTTTTTTTTTTAAATTGTACTTGAAACTGATTCACCCCCCTCTCAGTATCAACAATGGGTATCAAATCAGGTTACCTTCAGTACAGTTTATCCACTGGAAGGAAGATCCTAAGAAGAAATGGAAGACAACATTCGAAATGGGATTCCACCATTTGTGGAAGCAATTTTAGAATGTAAACTTACTTGAAAGATCTTGGGGTAGATGTTTGGTTCAAAGTTTCTTTAGGATACAATGATTTGAAGAAACCAAAGACTGCACCTTAGAAGGAAGCAAAAAGGAACAACAAATTGGCAATATATACCATCTTGGATGGATTTAAATATTCAATGAAATCCAAGGTGGGATCATGTGCATTAACAAAAGAGATTTGGGACAAGATACAAGACCTTTATGCAAGGGAAGAAGCTGAATAAGAAGAAGATGTTGAAGCAAATTACAACATCTCAAATTTCAAAGAAGAAAATAGAGGTCAGTGCTTTTGATTTAATTGTGAAGGAGTAGGACATGTTGAATTTGAATGTCCTCATCCAAGGATTGAAATAGATGACACTAAAGAAGAAAACTCCAATGAAGAAGAAGAAAATCATGAAGCAGAAATGATTCAACAAGAAGATGAGAATCTTAAAAAATTGAAGCATGTTGAGATTGAAAATAACAAGCTCAAAGACACGCATAGAAAACTAAGAAGTGAATTGGGTAGTTGTGAAAAGTCAGTTGTAAGCTTGAAGAAACAATTAGAAGACTTTGAGAAACTAAGAGAAGAAACCATTTCCTTGAAAACTCTACACAAAGAAGAAAAAAGAATAGGAGAAGTAAAGAATGTCTAAATGATGAAGAAAGAAGAAGATTGTGAGAAACTTGAACAAGAAGTTGTCTCATTGAGGAAGATCTTAAGAAACTCTCAATTGCCAAAAGACTTAACACATCTTGGATGCATGGGTGAAACTTGTTATAATCCTAATTTGCACCAGACATGCATACCTGGCATTAGGCCATCTCACTTGACATTTTTGCCAATCCACTACTGAACAATTCTTCTAAAAACCATCCTTATGAAGGCATACATGCCCTATACCACTTTGTCATGCATGTATACACTAGTTGACCCACTACAACCACATATACTGACAAAAGAAAAAAAAATAGAAAGTTGAGATAAAATACAGATTTCTAGGTAATTGCCTAAACTGTTTGACCACCATAGCCAGTCACTCAACCGGATAACTACCCTCTTATAGCCTATAAAATAAGAGGTAGGGGTCCCATTTGAAGAGAGAAAATAATAGCAAAGAAAGTCTGCCCTTTTTTGTATTCCCCTTGCCCCATTCTTTTGCGGCCATTTTGTGATGAGAAGCATATGTGGAAGCAGTTGGTGCATAGTTGAAGAGGAACCCAGGACCAGATTCGAGGAGAAATGGTCAATCTCACCATTGTAAGTTACTTTTGTGAGGTTAATAAGAAATAAGTACTTTTCCCATCCCACCATATGAGGTGTTCAAATATTCATTTTTTTTATTATATTTTATTAGAACTTCTAACCCACTAATTCATATATAAGATGCATGTTTGGAGTTCTTTGTTTTTCTGTTAATGAATGCAGGTTGGCTTTGGGAGGAAACTTGTAGTCAAGGAGATAACGAATGCAAAAGGATCGAAACCAAATGACCAAATGAGGAAGTTCAAGGTAGACTTATCGGATCCTTTTATCCTTGTGTTTTATGCTTGAATGTGGGGTGTATGCTGGGATGATAGTAAAAAGTAGGAGACTTTAAAGGGTCATTTTGCATGCATTATAGAACCCGTAGTGCTAGTCCGTAGGGGGTTTTCCCACCAACAACATAACTGGCGACCATACTGGGGAGGATCTCTAGGGCTTTTGCTGATACTTTTTGGGTGTTTGAAATTTATTTGATGACCTTTTTTCTGAGTTTCTGCAAGAGTCTAAGTTTGTAGGGATTCTGGTCTTCCATACCAGTACTCCCTACTTTGCTTGCTAGACTACTTTTTCATTTGGGGGGAAACCCACCAAGGTATACACAGCCTATACAAGGCCTGCACGCGTTTATACATGCCCTACCTTTAGATAGCCCGCGTACATACGTTGGCTACTGAAGTGTCAGTAGCATGCCTAAGTTCATAAAATATTTTTGTTATGAGAGGTAGTCATCCTCTTCCCTGTCAGAAGTGATCCTTCTCAGGGGTTTTCTTGATCAATTATTGTTCTCTATTGTTGCAGTTTGTAGTTTAAGTATAACCTCATATTATCTTTTCTTTATCGAAGTTTCGTTGCATTTTTTTTATAAAAGTAAGTTCTTGTGTCTTTAAGGGATTCTGGTTTTCAATACCAGTACTCCCTGCCTATGCTTGACTGCTTGTTTTTCATTTTTTTGAGGAGTTGCAGAGGTGCACGTGGCCTATAGTGGGCCTACATGTGTGCATACACGCCCTACCCTTGGACAACCCACCTACATACACTTGTTGTTTAAGTCTCAGTAGTGTGCCTGTTGAGATTTTGTTTTTTTTAGAAGAGATAGTCATCCTCTTCCCTATCAGGAGTCACACCTCTCAGGGGTTTTCTTGATCTAGCCCTCATCTCTGTCATAGCAGTTAGTAGCCTAGGTTTGACTTCAATGTAGCTTCATTTTTCTTCGAAATATTTCTTGTTTTTCTTTATTAGGTTTTTGGATGAGATTGTGAGTCTATTCTGATCTTCCTTCTTTGGTTTTTTCAGTGACTCCCCACGGTCTATGGTGGGTCAGGAGTCCTTTCTTGGTCTTTTCTTGTCTTTATTTTTTTCCTTTTTTTCTTCAGAAAAGAAGAAAAGAATACAGTTTCAAATTTTCTTGTTTTGGAAGCATAATTTTTTTTTTTTTATAGATTTCACTTTCTTTGCTTGGTCAAGTAGTTGGTTGTTTTCATTAGCAATCAGGAAAAAAAATTCCTTCATAAGTTCTTGGCTGATTGACTTAGGACAATAAGTAGCTCATAGTCGAGCGAAATCTTGTTTTGAGTTTTTTGATAAAAGATCTTAGAAAGTAAAAGGTAGTTTGAAAAGTTGGTTAAAGAGTTTAAATGTGCAAATATGAATTTGTGAAGAGGAAGTAGTTTGTTTTCAGTTCCATTATATGATCTTCTCTTTCGTCTCTTAAAAACATCATTGGTTTCATTTTCGTTCCCTTTGACTTAAGACAACCACTAAAATTAACGATTAATTAAAATCAACTAGACTTTATGATTGTAGGGTCCATCAACTAGTCTAGGCTAGAGACTTGATTTAGGATTGGAGAGGAAACTCTTCAAGGCTACAAAAAAAATCATAAGAGTTTGTTCTAGGGAGTGCTAAAAATTCCAGTATCGTGAAATTTATCCAGGACCCCCCTCTAACACAAGGGATAAACATGAGGTCGCATGTGGAAAGGTAGCTGAGATAACCCCTCCAAAGTCGGACCCAGCATAGTGGGGAACGCATATAGAGGCATTATATTGGGATTTCGTTGATCACATTTGCCACGGAGCTTCGTGGGTATTGAATCCGTTCGAGGTCCTCAGTTGTCTTCCTAAACACTTGTTTTTGATACCATTGATAGTTTTCAGGATTGATACCCTGCTCATTGCGTTCCACCCAACTATCGATTGTACCCGCCTAGTGATTGTTCGTGTGTCGACAACCTAGTTGCCTTTATTTAAGGGACTTACATAGGTGATTGCGGGGGTATACCATGGTAACTAGGATAGACATCGGGCCATGCTTTTCAGATTATACCCAAACACTACTTTCGTATTCGAGTTTCACTTGCACCATTAAGTTGCTCTAGTGTTGGCTGGTGTAACTGTTCTTCCAACTAGCTAGTGATCTGCTTGTCTTATATCATAGGGACTTTTTCTAGTGTGTGTCGGTTCTTGAACGTCAATAAAAATCCCTAGTGTTTCATTGATATTCTCACACCATGGAGGATCAGGAGCTCCACCAGTCATGAAGGCTTCTTGGTCTAACATCGATCAATATGGAGCCACCCCCGCCACTGCTAAGGTGAAGGCTAGACCAACAAGGGTCTTTTGAGGTGACTAAGTCACAGGAAAATATGTCCAACCCATCTCTGAGAGAAGAACATTTGATTCCAGAGGAACCAACTATTTTAGACCTTGGAGCGGAATCTCTTGGTCTGTACGAACCTCCGAACACTAATCTATCGATGCCCATCATTGTACAGGTTTATCCTTACGAGTGCATGATAGTATCACAAGAAGCGATGGAAGAAAATGTTGTGACTTCTTTAGGGAATACTCATATTTCCTCTACGACTGTCACTACAGGGGGTGTTACACCTCCTAACCAATCGTCGTCGGTCTGGGCCACTATGGTCCTGACTGCATCTACCTCGGGCAATGTTCTAATTATGTCTATGGCGGCAATCACTGCTCCATTTACCTAGAATGTGACAGGCCCTCCATTCTCATATAGGATGTCTGGCTTCGGTACAAGCCCTGTATTTCCTACTCCACTCTATAGACTTTAGATCTTGGAGCAGGGAGCTCCAACACTCCTCTAAAAGGATCCATGGGGGGCACTTAATATTCCTATAACATTTTCCCTTACGGAGGGGGTCATATACCTCCTTTGTCCCCTTTGCTCAGCGATGCTCACCAACATTCCGCTGGGCCAAACGTAAATTTTAGTTTATTTGGAGCAGGTAGTCAAGGACTTCCTTCTTATAATATAACATGCCAGTTGGTTCAACACCATTCTCTTTGTTTGGTGCGTTTGGTAACAATGATTTCTTGTCAATTTCCTTCTCGACCGCGGGAAACCCCAATTATGGACAACAAAATCCTATACAGGGTACTATTCCTACACAGAGGGAAAACTTAGGAATTTCTTCCTCACAAGGACCATGGAATCCATGGCAAGGATCAGTTCCCTTGTCAGGGATGTTGATCAGGGGAAACGCCTTCCATAGCCAATGGAACCCCGAGCAAGGCTCAACACCTATGCTTAGTGGATCAACAGGGGGCAACCCTTCCCAAAATCCTTGTAATGCGACGCAAGCCCAGCCCTTCATGTCTTATTATGGGAGTCAGTTGATGACATATAAATAAGCGCAAAATCCATACGCTGGTCAAGGCCATGGTTATTACTAGAACCCTGGCCAACAACCTAAATTTTCCTGGCAACCTGGTGCCAGCCAAACTCTAGGCTGCTTTTTCCCTGGTCACAATCAACATCCCAAACTATCGTTTCAGGAAAATCTGCACTTGCCATAATTGAAAAGGTTATTGAATGACCCCATCTGTCATGATCCATGTTGGCCTCCTATGCCGAACAAGTTTCCTTCGAACATCCCAAAGTTCAAGGCCAAGCCTAATGAAGATCCAAGTGATCATGTTACTACCTTCCATCTTTGGTGCTCGTCCAATTCATTGAAAGACGACTCCGTCCAGTTGCGTTTGTTTCAACACACTGTCATCGGAAGTGTTGTGAAATGGTACATTGCGCTCGACCACTCAAGATGCTCTTCCTTCGGTGAATTGGCAATGGATTTATTAAACCATTTCCAATTACCTGTGAGATACGATGCCGACACCGAATTGATGGCTAACTTTGAGCAGACCAAGGCAGACCATATCTCTGATCACATCCGAGAATGGAGATGCACGGAAGAGTTTGATAAAAGTGCCAGTGCCACCATAATTCATGCTAGAGTGGTTCCTTAAGTCTTTGGTACCCCAGTTATCCAAAGATGTCGCAATGTCAGGAGTGTTTTTCGAAGAAGATGCAATAATGAGAGCTCAACAACTAGAGATGATTTACTCTCAGTCTGGTTTTCTTGATGAAATTTTTCCAGATGCACCGCGGTCAATACTTGAAAAAACTAGAAAGAGAGATGGACCACATGATAATGGTATTGTTGGTTCAACACAAACAAAGCCCATTGAACAACTGTCAAAACAATTGCAGTAATTGTCGATACAGCAGAAAGCATCCAGCCAGACCACTAGTCTGGCTGCTCCCCCTACCCAAACGTCGGATGTACATAGTGTGCAATCGATGAACCAAAAATCCACCCAGCAGCCTGAAGGAAAGAAGAAACAATGAAAGAAGGGTAAGGGGGATAAGAAACCTACCGATAATGTTGGCAGGGGAAACACTAAAAAGAAGAAGTCAAAGTATCCATGTAACCTGTGCATAGAAGACCACCCGACTCACCAGTGCCTTCGACTTGTGGAGGCCCAAAATTTATTGGCACAAGAACAGACTGTTGTGTTAAAAAACCCATTTCAACATGGACAAAATTTAAATCAAGCCTCTCCAAGCAAGGACAGGGGTAGTCAAGGACCCCCTCCATCATCGAGTAATTCTTCATCCACGAATGTGTATATGATGAAAGGTGATGCCTATATATCGACTAGAGTGCATGATTACAGAATTCCAAACACCTCTTAGAAGAGTAAAGAAGCCGAAAACCCAATGACATGCATCCCAAAAGGTGCACTCAAGAAAGCTTCTCACAATCCAAATGCAAGGGCTGCCCAGAACTACTCTGTGGTGGAGGATTTGTCTCAAACCCCTTGTGCGATGTATGCTTTGGAGGTCCTCCAGAGTTTCCATTCCTAGAGAAAGGCTTTGTTAGCCACCCTAGGATCTACTAAGACTTGTAATCTAGGCACGATCATGCTTGATACGACTGACTTAAAACCTCATCTCCCTTACCATGTGGTGTTTCAGATAGTAGTGGCTTACACCATGAAAAATTTTACATGGAACATTTTCTGCATAGTGGTTGATGAGGGTGCCTTGACATGCATCATGTTGTTAGCATGTTGGAATGCCATTAGCCAACCCGTTTTTTCTCCATCACTGAATCTTCTTACCACTTTCGACGGTCATTTGTTTCGACCACATGGTATAATCTCCTCTTTTCTCATGCAGTTGGGGGGGGAGACCATGTGCATCGAGGTTGAAGTGGTCGATGCATCTCTCGACTACAATCTCTTGTTAGGAAGGAGTTGGACCTATTCTATGCAAGAAGTGGTCGCTACAGTTTTCCAGGTCTTGTTGTTTCCACACGAGGGTCAGATAGTGACAATTGACCAGTTGTCTTTTTCCTGTCCTGACCCTTCATCGGGGGAATCCACGGTCCCAATGATTGATAACCCTCAACCCATAATAATCAACATAGGGGTTGGTTTGTGCCCACCTTTGATGGGTAATTTCGATTACCCGCCTCCTTTCGGTGATGTTAAGTTTGTTTCAGACCATCCTAAGGTTGATATTTTTCAAGTCTTGTCGTTTCGTATGAACTACTTCAACGATCCATGGACTCTTCATTCCCCATCAACCATGATGGAAGGGACAGGGCACCATGGTATGGCCATGCCCTTGTCCATAACAGAAGTTGCATACTTAATAGTCCAACAAGCTTTCGTCGACCCTGTTCCTACTCCCGCACAGGAGTTAGATCTGATTCTTGAGCCTACTTGGGCTCAAGGTTCCCTTACCGATACTAATTATTTAGACTTAGTATTTCCTTCATATGAATAAATTACTGAAGGAATGACTAGTCCAAACAGACCCTCAAATGATCTCCATCATAGATCTTATTTCCTCCCAGAGCTAAGAAGAATTGAAACAGGAGAATTCACTATGATTATGACTAGAGATAGGTCTTGTCTTATCAATCCTTTGGCTACACACACTGTTTACGATGTGGGTATTATGGAAACCATCACTGAAATGATACCTATTGATATCTCCAAAACCCCTAGCATTGTGGACAATATTCTTGTCGGAGTTGATTGTTCCCCTGAGGAGATTCGAATCTACACGGATTTATTTAAAGAATTCAACGATGTTTTTGCCTGGTCTTACGAGGAAATTCCAGGCATGTATCTAAGAATCGTTGAACATGAAATCACAACTTATCCTAATGCTAAGCCAGTCCAACAGAAGCTTCATCCAATCAATCCTAAGAAAGAAGCAACTATTAATTTTGAAGTAGATAAACTTTTCAAATTAGGTTTTATCTACCTCATCCATTTGACTCAATGGGTGTTAAATCCCATTCCGGTCGACAAAAAATAGGGTATGATTCACGTATGTATAGAATTTCTTGATTTAAAGAAATCATGTCCAAAGGATAATTTCCCCACACCATTTATTAACTAGATAGTCGATGAATGCATAGCTTTCAAGGCCTTTTATTTCATGGATGGTTTTTCGAGATACAATCAAATACAGATCAAACTCAAAGACCAACACAAAACCACTTTCATTTGTCCATGGGGTACATTCGCTTATCGGAAGATGCCTTTTGGTATGAAAAATGTTGGAGATACCTTTCAGCGAGCCATGTCTTTTTCTTTCCATGATCTCAAACATATATTCAAGGCTTACCTTGATGATTTAACATCACGATCTCGTAAGAGAGTTGATCATCCCACGCACCTCCGACTTATATTTGAGCGATGTTGCTACTACCGGATTCGCTTGAATCCAAACAAATGCAGTTTTTGTGTGACGTCGGTTCGTCTACTAGGTTTCATAGTTTCGACAATAGGGATCATGGTCGATCCTCTCAAAGTTGAGGCAATAGTTCAACTACCTCGTCTACACACAATCCTTCAGGTTCAAAGTTTGCAGGGAAAAGTGAACTTTTTACGGCATTTCATCACAAACTATGCCAAGATCGCAAAGGTCTTTATGCATTTACTAAAGAAGGACGTTCCTTTTCATTAGGATGAAGCCACTCAACTCCTTATCGAAGCATTGAAATGTTCCCTCGCGACTGCCCCTCTGCTTCAGCCACCCAATTATAATAATGATTTCTTATTATACTTGGCGGTGATAGAGTTGACCATTGGTATGGTATTGGTTCAGGAGGATCATTTACTCTCCGAATATGTGATTTATTATTTGATTTGAGGCCTGGTTGGATAGGAACTCAATTATTCCCACATTGAAAAACTTGCGTTGGCAGCAGTTCATGTTGTGCAATGATTCTGTCATTACATCTTGTTTCACAAGACCACCGTCATTGCCATTGTGAATCCATTTTAGTACGTGTTGACACGATGAGTAATTCACAGAAAGATCAATATATGGATAGTTGTCCTTCAGGAATTTGACTTAGATTTTTTTTCGGCGAAATCCAAAAAGTAACTGGTCTTTGCGGAACTCATCTTGGAACTTTCGGTCAAGTCAAGTGATGTTATGCCCAAAGAGTCGCTTATTAAAGGAGACATGTTTTTTATCACGTCTTCAGATCCCTAGTATGGATATGCACTTGTCTATATCCATACTTTGAAGTTCCTCGCCTATACTTCTTGTGATGAGCGTTGCCGAATATGCCATTAGGCCAAGAACTATCTCATACTCAAAGACACTTTGTATCATCGAGGTGTATATTGCATCCTTCACCGATGTCTCACTTATGAAGAAGCATAAATTGCGCTTAATGATTTCCACACTAGAGCATGTGGCAGTCATTCATCCGGGTTGGAAACAACCCAAAATATTCTATGAGCCAGTTACTTTTGGCCGACATTAATCAAAGATTGTGTTGAATCGGTCAAGAAGTGCCACCAGTGTTAGATCTTCTCTCGGAAGACGAGGGCACACCCCGATCCCATGTTTCCTGTCATTACCATTGGTCCCTTCACCAAGTGGGGGATTGATTACACTTCAAGCAACCCCTCTTCAGCAAGGGGGAGCCGTTACATCATCGTAGCATTAGACTACTTCACTAAGTGGGTCAAAGCTATGCCAACATTCAAATATGACGGAGAGACCACAACTCTCTTTTTGTTTAACCAGATTATACCAAGGTTCAACGCCCCGAGAGAGATTGTCACTAACCATGGCAGTCACTTTCATAATAAAATGATGTTTGAGTTAACTTCAAATCTTGGGTTGAGGCAAAAACATTCATCACCCTACTACCCACAAGTGAATGGTCAGGTGGAAGCTGTAAATAAATCTCTTAAGACCATTCTACAATGAACGATCAATTCAGCCAAATCAAATTGGCATTTGATGTTATACTCAACATTATGGGCCTACTGAATGTCTATTAAGACTATAACTGGTTTCTCACCTTTTCAACTCGTTTATGGGCTGGAAGTAGTTTTGCCCATAGAGTGCCAGATCCCGTCTCTAAAGTTGGCAGTACAATTATTTCCAGACACTTCACTTCTTGAAGAGCATTTATTATACCTCGAGTAGCTCAATGATCAACGCTGTGATGTGGCCTTGGCTAACGAGGCTCACAAGCAAAAATTCAAGTCTCAATATGATCGGTCCGTTCGTCCTCGAATTTTCTCTGAAGATGACCTTGTCCTAGTATATGACCAAGATAAGGACCCCATGGGGGAAGGCAAGTTCAAACCCATGTGTTTCATACCTTTCATTGTAAAAGAGGTTCTAAAGAAGGGCACTTATTGTCTAGTGGACTTTGAGGGAAATACTTTGGTGGAGCCTATAAATGGGCTCTACCTCAAGAAGTATTAGTTGTAGGTGGGTCGCCTCGGGTGATTTCTTGTAACATATGTATAGTTCTTGTACATTTGTTTTTGTAGTTTTTTATCTTTTTATTTTTATGGACGTGTCATTTTTTATGTCATATCTTTCACTGTGGCATATGTCAAGTGAATTAGAGGTGTTCATTGGGTTCGTGGACAGCTCTAGCCAGCACACTCGGAGGCTTGCTTCCATAGCTTGGGTGATTTTCACACCTCAAGGCCAGTTTCTATCTTTAGGAGGTATATGTTTAGGTGACGCCACAAAGAATGTTTCCAAATACAGCACAGTCTTATATTTTCTTTGTGACTCTTTGTCGCATGGTATCTCTTACATCCGATTCTACTTAGATGCTTATCTAGTTGTCTCTCTATTAGTGACCTATAACGATAGGGGATCTGATGATTCAAAATCTATTTGTGGGTTTCGTGATGAAATTCCCGGTTTGATAGCTTTTTATCTCCTCAAATAAATTAGTCAATTTCATTTGATTAGGTGTTAGGTTGTTATTAGAAAGAACATTTCTAAATTTTTAAGGCTCATTTTAAAGAGTTTTAAGCTTGTAATAAACTTTGGAAAATATTTGATTTAGTTTTTATTTCAAAAAACTCAAAATACAGGTTTTGGTGGCTAAGTGTCTTTTCAAAAGGGTTTCTAAGCCATTGAAAGCCCTAGATTTTGGCGGCTTAAATGAAAAACTCGGGGCTCTCCTAGCCACCAAAATCGTAGGGAGATCTGAAATGGTCAGCTCATCTTAGTGAAATGTTATCATTGTATTTAGCCGTCGAAAGGAAAGGGGAGTTGTCGAGTATGATTCGGTAAGAGGTGTTTTAAGAGTTATTATATTATGATTTGATCTACCTAACCCTAAACCCTCCGGATCCTACACCTATCATAGGAATTAGGATCTGATCTCGACGTATCTTGACTTGATCATTTCAACTTTTGTTTCATAAAATCACGTGGTATTTGTACTTCCTATGCTTCAAGGTTTGTTGAATGATCATTCCCATTTCTAATCCTAACTACCCTCTCACATCCCTCAAAATCAGGGCTCGCCTTAATCACATTTCTCTATTTCTTGCCTCTATCATAACTGAGTGCAAACCTCCCTAATTCTGCACTGAGTGGTATCCCTCCAAGCCCGAATTCCCAATTGTAGGTACAAGAGCATTCCAGCAAATGAAGAGAGGATCACCAATGTTGAGGAAGGAGCTTGATGATATTGGTTACCTTGAATCACATCCAGAGGTATGTCATCTCTTCAAGGACACAGGTTGTTATGAATTTTGTAAAAAAAGTGCAGAGCTCTCATCACCAGGTGGTAGATGATTTTTCTCTCTCATTTGATGGCAGAAAGGCATTCATTGGCAAAGATGAGTTCCTGGTGGATGAAACTCTCATATCAGAGGTGACAGAGCTGCCGAGGACTGGAGAAAACTGGTTCAAGACCACTATTACAAAGGCGGTTGAATTTAGGTCTTATTTGAAACCAGAGCATAAGTGTTTGATATGGAAGAAATACATTCCTATGTCTTTTCTGGAGGAGAAGTGGCAGCACCTGCTGAAGTCAATTCTTGTTTACATAACCTATGAGGGTAGATATAATAGGGTAATGATTTATCATTTCAAATTGATGAATCACTTTACCAGAAGGAGCCCCTTGAACCTACCTTATTGCCTCGACAAAAGTTTAACTCAGATGGCTCATCAGGTCAAGGCTAAACCAAGCAAGGTTGCAGGCAAATTATCCCATCATGGTTTGATTAAGCTCTTGATTTGTGAGCTAGTGTAGACAAGGAACAAGGATTGGGGCTATTTCTTATTTTGGAATGAGTTTCAGACTGATTTATAGCCAAAGGATAAAAAGGGGTCTTCTTCAATGAAGTCTTCCACTCCCAGAAGTGGAAAGAGAAAGAGGAGAGCCATCTCTCCAGTCACAATTGATCGGTTTTCTCCATCTTCTAATCCTAAAAAAGCTAAGAAAAAACTAGATTTTAGCAAGGATGCAGAGAAGGAAGAAGAACCTCTAGTGGATAGGAATATCCTCAATCTCCCCTATATAAACTCCGAGGATGAATAAGACCAAGTTGCAATAGATCAAGAATTAGCCCTAGCAGAGGATCCAGTTACAACAGGGTATGAAGATCTTCCCTCACCTACACCAAAGGAGGATCAATTCCAACAAATTGCAGAGGCCTCATCTAGAAAGTCAAAGCAGTCTAGATCTCAGAAGATTAAGAATATTAAAGAGAAAATAACACAACAGGAAGTATTAGAGAAGGTGATAAAGACCCAATATGAGACTTTATCAAAGAATTTCATAGCAACCAGTGCATCCTTTGAAATATTGGCACTTGAAAATGTTAAAGAAAAGAAAAAGAAGAAGAAAATCATAAAGGACTATAACAGTCTATGGAGAGTAGCTATGCATTTGAAGAAAAAGGTCAGGTCATTGAGGTTGCAAGCCATGCCTTCAATACCTGAGCCTCAAGAACTTGTTGATCTTGAAACCCTAGAAAATGCAACCATCCATTTGAATGATCTAGAGACAGCTAACAATCCTACAACCATTCCAGAACCTGCTCAAGATGTAGAGGCTTCAGAAGATCATCCCTAAGGTGTTTAAAAGATAAGACAAAAGGTATTTCACAATTTTGTTAATTTTCACTAACATAGAACTTTTGGTGGCTTAGGAGAACATTTCAACTGTTCATTAGCCACCGAAAGCAAAGCTTTCGATGGCTAGCAAGCTCGGATTTTGCCTCTCTCATCCACCGAAAGAACAGACAGGGAAGAGAGGCACTATTTTTGCACAGATCCAAGTTTTTCTCACCCATACACCTCGATGATGGTTTGTAATGATGGATAATAAATAAGGGCATCATTTTTGGGTTTATATTCCAGTTTTCAAGGTGCCTAGCAAGGTGGAAAGGTTAAATTGGTTACCTATTTTTGGGCAAAAAACTATTTTTGTGCCAAAAGTGGCAATTTCAACTTATCCCACATCACATGAATATCCATCAGCCTTCGAAGGCTTAATACACCTATCAAATACTTGGAAGTATATGAAGACCATCAAAGATAAGGACTGGACCTATTTTATAGGATCCTTTCCTATTTTCTTGTGTCAGTTGTTGGTTTTCTGTTTTAAGTAAATTTGATCTTGTATTGCAGGATCTGGATATCTGATGTAAGGGATATAAAGACAAAAAATTTTGAGGAACCAAGGGTTGGAATTGTGATGATTAAAATGCAAAAATTCTCATAGGATGTAAATGACTTTATGAAGGAATACAAAGGCACTATATTTCCAGATTCTTGTGTTGTGTTTTAGTGGTGAAGTTTTCTCTGATGTAACTCATTATTTTCTATGTCATGTGATTTTCTTTCTGTATTGTCTACTAGAAGATAATGTGTAGGATTTGTTATTGACACCCTATGTTGGCTCGAAAAAATATCTATGTTTTCTTCCAAGTTTGAAATGAAAAATTCAGATATACTCTACTCTACATTTGAAATATTTTTTAGTTTATTCTTATTTTTCATTTTATAAGCTCAAAGGATCCATTAGCATGATTATCCTGCCTGGTCATATTTTGTATTGGTTATTCATTTATCATTGTCTTTAACTTTGACTCCATTTTTCCCAATGGTCCTTTTCCATGTCTCAACCAAACCAATTCAAAATCCATAAACAAACCCATGTTCTGCATAACTAGCCTAATATATTATTTCCAACAAATCTATATCAAAAAGAGAGATCCCTCTCTGAGTCTTGGAGAGATAGATCCTTGACTCAAAGTGGTTTTGATGTTTCCTTTGTGACTGCCTCCACGACCTTGGGAAAATTACAGAGTGCTAACAGTCTCAATTAAATGGATTTTACCACATTTATGATCCTACCCTACACCGACGATTCCTTAGGGTATGTCTCTTAGAACGAAGCTTTGATTACATTACGTATATCCATGTTCCTAGGAGATTGAATCAAGTCACATATACTCTAGCTAATCATATATTAGATTGGCAAATTGCACACATGTAATAAAAATCACACACATGCACATGTAAATACATTTGTAAATAAATGCAATCCATAAAACAAAAAAAGATGTAAAAACTCTTATATATATATTGCAAAGTATCAGAGTACATAGGTGGGCATGAGCACCTTAAAAAATATGTGTCCAGTAAAGAGTCATGGGGCTTATGTGCTCAAAAATATACCAAAGGTGCCCTCGACACGTAAGAAGTCTAGCCTAACTAAGGGCGGGGCCTGTTGGCCTTGCCATAGTGAACAACGGCCTTGGGCAAACGTCGAAAAAGATGGAACCAGGTCTGTGGTACCCCGACAACGTGAGTCTGCATGGACGATGGGAGATCCTCTATCTCCTCCATAGGAACTGTATGAGTAAGAGTGGTGAGTTTCCTCTCCACCCGCCTCAAAACTCTCTCAGCCTCTCTAGCTGGAGGTCCCCCTGCTGCTGTTGGTCCTGCCTCTGGTCGAAGACACCACCTAGTCCTTGTGAAGTATGTTGGACGCACCAGCCCCACATCTGCACATAATGGATATATATGTGCCAGATACTTTGGTATACAAAAACATGATATGTATAAAAACAAAAACATAAAAACTAAATAACTTTGAAAACAAAAAACAAACTTACCCATCTCTCCTCTTTCCTCTCCGAGAGGTACATGCATGTCAGGATCTCTAGAATAGTTGATCCCGGCATAGGGGTAGTCCTCTATGGATGGAAACTATCGTGCCCACCAAGAAAAAAAATTGTCATCGAAGGCCTCAATAGTCCTCCCCCCACCCTGTCTGGCAATAGAATTGCCCATCTACATAACGTTGGGAGAGAGGGCTCGTGCCATCATATTGTCTCTCTAGAGATGAGAATTGGTACCCTCTCAAGGAAAAAGGAACACAAAATAGTCCCAAACCTAAAGTTTCTATGTCTCTGCATACGACACTCTGTCAACTGCCTCTTCATGCAGTCTAGTAAGGTGGTACTCCAGTCGAAAATTTGTGCATTTAAGCACTAAACCGCACAATTCATGTGCACCTAGGAAGCCTGATGTAAAGATGCAGATCCAGTGATCTGCCCAATGAGAAAAAATATCGCTTTCAGTGATAGGTTATAAATCTTGTTTATCGGCACCTATGTGCCCACTTTGTTTATGCCAGCCTTGCAATGGAGTCCAATCAACTCCTCTATGTTGTGATGCCTATAGGGAAATGTGTGAAAGTTGACTAGTTCCCCTCTCCTTGAGAGGCCAGTCAGAAATTAGATATCTTCAGTCGTTGGAGTCAACGTTTTTCCCTCAAGCATGAATGCCTCTGCATCCTGGTGCCAGTAATATACCAAGGCATTCAACAACCTAGGTTGTGCCCGCATAAATGGACACTGGAAGAATTTCAGCAAACCACATTGCACCAATGCGGCGGTAGCATCAAGGTCCTCTCTGACCAAATTATCAATGTCCTCATGCTCCCTCTCCCTCCAATGAACATACATCCTGAATTTGACAAGTTCAGGGGGGGGGTTAACTCTTGCATCTTTTAAATTTTTCAACATGTTGGAGGGTATACATAGGCTATAGTATACACAGTCACATATTCCCACGTGAAATAATTCCTCTTCACGTGGGCATACACTGGTTGTCATAGGACAACCCGCGTATACCTAGGGACAACCTTTTTAAAGGTCATCGCCCCCCCCAAAAATAAAAAGAAATGCACAAACGACTAATTGAAATGCAAGAGGGGATAGTATGTACTTACTTGGTCCAAGCGGAAGTTCGTTTCGTCCACTGAAGTTCCCGAAATCAACTCTTTTGACAAAGGGGTGTTTTTGGATTTTTAGTCAATTTATCAATTAACAATGGTAATAATGAGCTGCCAACTTCTATTTATAGACTTTTTGGCTCCTTTTTGTCATTTTTTGGACCCCTTTGTCATTTTTTGGACCCCTTTGTCATTTTTTCTAACTTAAAAATCGTGTAATATGGTTCAAGAGTTTCTTATAGAATTTTACGATAAGTGTTGCTTTGGGTAGTGGGAATGTTTTTGGAGATTTGGGTCATTTTTAAGGTCCTTTGGTAAAAAGTCATTTTTCTAACTTGTTGCAACTAAGTTAGGATCCCACCTCCACTTTTTGCATCTCGTTGTCTTTGTCCCTTTTCCATAGGATCAACCCCACTGAGTTGTGACACAGAACCATCATTGTTGGTTTACAAGTGTCATAATTTAGTGGTAGAACCTCCCCCTTTCATGGATGCCCTAGGTAGATCCTAGTTGCATTTTTGGTATCCATTCCATCACTAAACGACTATAGGATTGAGAGTCCTTATTAGTTTTTCCTGATTATGAGTATGAGCCTCATTTGAACGATTCATTATCACTCTTAACCTCACCCTCAGGACTCCCAAAACAAAACGGGTCTTCTTTTAAGCCCTTTTCAGACCCTCTAAACATGAAAAGATTGTCGAGTGATCTTGTTGACCTTCATGCTCGCTAAACTGAAATTTGAAGGCACATCTGTCCGATGATAGTTTACGTCCCCTTTTTTCAGTCTAGATGGTCAATTGTACGAACAAAGGTATACTCTAGGAGCCTCGGTTCTCTAGAAGAGTATTCCCAGGTATAACTTTACCCCTTTTTCAGGGCCGAGGGACTAAATTTACGAAAAAAGAACCTCCACGGAGTCCATAGTTAAGCTCTTTTTAGACTACCTAAAATTGAAAAGATCATCGAGTGACCTTATTCCTTCACACTCGTTAAAATGGTCCAGAATAACATCTCATATGGAGTCCATAGTTAAGATTTTTCCAAACTCCTTAAATATGAAAAAATTGCCAAGTGATCTTGTCTTTATCACACTCGTTAAAATGGTTTTGAATAGCCGTCTTTTCGGTGCTAGTTTACCCCTTTTTCGAACTGACTAGAATACCTTCAAAAAAGGTACCCCTTTTATGTTTTTTCAGACTCTCTAAAAATGAAAAACCACCGAGCTTACCTTCTCTAGGCTCGTTAAAATTACATCGAAGGATGTTATCATTGTGTCTTGTTGCATTTTTATTCCTACGTCTTTGGCCTAATGTTGGCTCCATGTTTCCCTCAACTGAACCATTTGAATCATACCTTATATGCAATCCTTGTAGCGCTTTTTTCCTCTGCGTATTGACACCTTGACCCATGGAGGGATTTTCCCAAGTGTCCTTTTCCTACATATGTTTTCTTTCTCTAAACATTAGTGTGTTCCCTGTGCTTGGAACTAGTATGTTTTTGACACTCATTCCTCCTTTGTAATGTATCATTCTTTTATTCATTTTCAAGCTTCCCAAAAATTATGGAAAAAGACAAAAAAAATCAAATATACCCCAAAAAGAGGAAGGGAAAAGTATTTTCTTTTTTGGCAGCACAATGAGTGGCCCTTGGACAAAGCACATCCTTCCATTTGTTTGTCAAGCTCTAGGATTTAATATGACCTTAGGAAGTTGTTATCGCTACATAGAGTTGTGTCCTCCTCCATTTGGTTATTCTTCCAAACATATGGAGAGTTTGTGTTGCCTCCTACATCGTGAACTTATGTCAATACCATGCTGCCTGAGTCTCATCATTTGTCATGCTATTGTCCAAGGTAAGTTTTTACCAAGCTTGAGTCGGCCCTTCTGCAGTTTGTCTCTTGACCTCATGCCCAGCCATCCCTAAATCCCAATCAAGTCTTTATTTGAAATCAGTGAATTCCTTAGCCTGATCATCAAGATCTTCTAGTCTATTCCCCGATGAGCCGTCGAAGACCTCTGGGTAGTGAAGTCGTACACCCATATTACACTTCTACCCGAGTTATGAAGATTTTGAAGTTTTTTCTTGAGCTCTGAAGGCCTCATCTCTATCAATCATGCATCATTTTCTTATTGAATATGGATACTCTATATGTATATCTGTTTGATTTCAAGATGTAGATCCACTGTGTATTGCTCATGACAACACTTTATATAGTTATATGACATGGATCTATAGTGTATTTGATTGGAATCCATGATTTTATTTCATTCCAAGCATGGGTATGCCCGCCTCGGTGAGACAATTGTTATTTTTCAGATGGCACCTCCCAAACTCTGGTCCCTAGGCTCACTTGCTTCGTATGTTGGTGAAGATTGGTAATGTATTTTGGACATCATATGCTCTTTTGACCTCACACATTAGGGGGCATCTGTTATAACCCTAATTTGCACCAGACATGCATACCTGGAATCAAACCATCTCACTTGCCATTTTTTCCAAGCCACTACTGAACAACTCTTCTAAAAACCATCCTTCTGAAGGCATACGCGCCCTGCACCACTACTAGACGTGTGTATACGCTAGATGACCCACTATAGCCTGTGTATACTGACAAAAGCACAAGAAATAGAAAGTTGCAGGTGGAATACAGATTTTCGGGTAATTGCCTAAACCATTTGACCACCCATAGCCAGTCACTCAACCGGATAACTACCCTCTTCTAGCCTATACAAGAATACGTAGGGGTCCCATTTGAAGAGAGAAAATAATAGTAAAGAAATGCTGGCCTTTTTTGTATTCCCCTTGCCCCAATCTTTTGCAACCATTTTGTGATGAGAAGCATATGTGGAAGCGGTTGGTGCAAGGTTGAAGAGGATCCTAGGACCAGGTTCAAGGAGCAGTGGATGATCTCACCATTGTAAGTTACATTTGTGAGGTTAATAATAAAAAAGTACTTTTCCCCTCCTGCCATATGAGGTGTTCAAATATTCATTTTTTTTATTAGATTTTATTAGAACTTATAACCCACTAATTCATATATAAGATGCATGTTTGGAGTTCTTTGTTTGTCTATTAATGAATGCAAGTTGGCTTTGGGAGGAAACTTGTATTCAAGGATCTACCGAACGCAAAAGGATTGACACCAAATGAGGAAGTTCAAGGTAGAGTTATCGGATCCTTTTATCCTTGTGTTTTATTCTTGAATGTGGGGTTTATGTTAGGATGATAGTAAAAAGTAGGAGACTTTAAAGGGTCATTTCTACATGCATTATAGAACCCGTAGTGCACCATACAAAGAATATGCAAATACCAACAAGAATGTTGAAGAAAGAGGTACACAGACAGTTGATGATAAGTGCACCAAGATACCAAAAATAAGGAATGATTACAAAAGAGATGAATATCCAAGAAGACCTCCTACCTTCAGGAATAAAAGAATCTTCAATCAGTATGAAGGAAACTACAGAAGAGTATATCATGAACCCAGATGGACTACATCACAAAGAAGGTCACTTACTCCCAGGTATCAAAATTTCTTTCTTGGTCATTGTTATACTTACAAAAATTTTGGACATAAGGAAATTAATTGTAGAATCAATGAAAGGAACAACTATGAAAGAAACATGAATGGTGTAAATAGAAGATATGGAAATAATTGTGGATTTGTCAACATAATTTATAATTCATTTTCTCCATTGATGGACAAAAATATTGTATGATACAAATGTAATTATATTGGTCACAAAGCACGGGATTGTAGATATATGAATGAAGATGTCCCTATGCCAACCATAGTATGGAGAAGGAAAGAGATTCCAAACAATGAATATTGTCGAATAGCATTGACTGCTGAAGAATGTAAAGAAGAAGATGAATGGTACATAGATAATGGATGTTCTTCACACATGACTGGGGATCAAGAAAAATTCATTATCTTGAAGAGAAAGGGTGGAAATGTTGTGTTTGGAGATGACTCATCTGCTAAAATAATTGGAAAAGGTGTAGTAGATATTGGAAGAAAAAATGTGAAAGCAAAGAATTTACTATTGGTTGAAGACTTGAAGCATAATCTACTCAGTGTTAGTAAAATGTGTGATCAAGGATATGCTCTCATGTTTGACTCACAAAGATGAAAAATCAAAGAAGAAGGTTAAGGAAGATTGGTTGCAATTGCAACAAGAAGACCATGTAACATATACGTCCTAAATTCATGAAAAATCTCCAAGGAAGAAAGAGACCATAAAAATGAAGTGTTATTAAGTGCTATATGTTCAAGGGGAGCAACCCCAAAGAAGAGAGTTACATTTTTCCATTAAACGCAGAGGGAGAAGCCCTACCCTTTTCCATTGATGTCAAAGGGGGAGAGAAATTTGGATCATGATGATAGGGTCAGCATGAGTGTTTCCATCAATGATAAAGAGAGATATTGTTACAAGATTGGTTGTTGTCATTGATGTCAACCCTAGTCATTGGTTTTGGACTGCAAGATTGATGAAGGTATTTAGACATGAAGTATAGTGCACATGCAGACACAACACCCATGAATGGATAGTATAAATCATGTTGTTTCCGGTGGTAGGTGGCACGTCACGTGGATCCTCATGGTTGAGGATAAATGAATTTTTGAAGATGACAAAGTGAATTGAAGAAGGAAGTACAGGTCGACCCTGAAGATAATTAAAGAAAATAATTACAAAATAAGAAAGTGTCATGTTGGCCCTAATGTTAAAAGGAAGTGACATAAAGGGTATAAATACATATCATTATACATTCATTTTACACATACAATTCAAATTTCAAAGGAAATATGAAGTAAAGAAGGCAGGATTTCAAGGGAGGATGAAGTCTTTTGGTGATGTGTTATAAGGTATGTTATTTACAGGTCATCTGACCATTTTCAATATAAATTTGTTTCTAGAATGATTCAGATGGTGAAATTGATATGGTATTGAGAAGACATATCTAGGTACCTGTGGTAAAAATTTCATCTCTTTATTCGCTACAATTTTGGAGATACACTCTGTGGAAGATAGGGTTTTTGACTAGTCCTGAAGCTAGTCATAAATAGGTGTTCCAGGTAAAATAGTCATAATGTCTAGGTAGAGAATCCAAATGAATTGAGACCAATTTCATTGGAAAATGTACAAGATTTTGTTTCTTGTGTGCAAGTTTCAGAATCGGATGTTAAATATTGAGCATGGGGCATTTTGTACAAGTTTGCTCTCCTGAATAAACTAGAATTGAATAAGGTCTACCATTCTCTCTATAACTTCTTTTTGAGGAGGATTCAAGGAGTGAAACTTAGAGGAGTTTCAGAGAATACATTGAGTAATATTATCTACAAGATCATAGTATTCCAAGAATTGAATAATCATAGAAGTTGAAGATGTATCAGGAAGCATTATCAGGTTCTATGTGATGGTTGGTTGATGGTGATGATTTAATGTAAAGTTTTATTATCTCTCATATATTGTTGGGTGGAAGGAAGGGGAAAGGATGGAGAGGTCAACCCTCTCTTGATATTGGAGGATTGTATCTTCATCTTGGAGTTTTATCCCTCCCTTTATATTTGGAAGATGGAGCTACCTTTGGAAGGCATTACTTCCCTTGATCAATAACTATTGATTATTTCTCATATATTGTGCATGGTGTATTGTGGTGTATTGGTGTAACTCTTATACTATTGTTCATTGCTCATTGGATATAAATGAATGGTTTAAGTATAATTTGAAAAAGTTTTTAAATTGTACTTGAAACTGATTCACCCCCCTCTCAGTATCAACATTATTTTTCTTTCATATTATTCTCATAGTTCCTCAAATCATTGTATTAATATGCTAAATACTTTCTTATCCCGTTAAATCCATGGTCACATTATCTTGTGAATTTTTATGTACCAAGAATTTAATTGAGGACCACCCTTTGATAAACGGATGAATCCATTTTCACTCCCAAGGCTAGGGGTTTTATAATTTGAATGACTACGCGCATTATCGACAATGATACTGCATCACCAATTACTTAAAAAGAAAGGTTTATATAGTCTTAAGTGAGCCTAATGGTTAAGAACATGTGTTTCCTCCTAGGAGGTCACATGTTCAAATATAGAGGGTGGTAGGGTATGTACACCTCCATAGACTTTAGCAATCAAATCGATGCATGGAGGGGATCCCTCGTCCGACAAAGAATGGGGTCTCATACACCAATTTGGTGTTTGTCTTAGCCATGACCTTAAAATTAGATGATGATGATGACGACGACGACGATGATGATGATGGCGATGATGATGATGATGATGATGATGATGATGATGATGATGATGATTAAATTCTATTGAAAATAATAAAATTTGTTAGAAAACCATTTAAAGGATCATGATGTATTTGTTTAACATTACCACTTCTCTCTAAAATGGTTTTCTTGTTTGCTATGGGTTGATATCATTGTGGTATGTTTTGTGTCCTAGTTCTTTATGGTCTATTTAGAACACTGGTCCTTCTTTCCCCCTATCTTTTGGTCTTGACAAATTTCATTCTAGACCCTTGAATTGGCTTATGTGGAGAAGAAGGATCCCTATATTCAAATCCCTTGAGTTTTTCTCCATGCAATTCAGGTCAACCCTAAGCTAGTATCCCATAAGTCCTGGTTCTTTCTTTGGTTTTTTGTCAACATGGACTATAAAAAGGTGCATGAATTTAAAATAATATGGAGAAACCATGAGAAATCAATGTAATGAAATAAAATCTTGATATTCTCAATGACCTCCAAGGTAAATGAGAATGGGCATTAGTGTGCATCCCATACTACAAGATTCATGAGCTCTCTTATCCAACAGAAGTCTATAACTCACAATCAACAACATCAAATTAGAGAATGTCTATAACTTCAAATCAGGATGAGTTAAAGAAAGAAAACACTATATATTAAATTATATATTAAATTCTAAAGGAAATGGACCTTGAGAAACATAATTCTCTTACATCCAATCATGGATAGGAGGAAGCAATTATCTTCCATGTTTTCCAATAATTTCAAATATTTACTAAATTATTTGAAATCTTAAGAATCTTGGGAAAGTTGTGATTCCTGCTATAATCTTTGAAAAACTAATATGTAAACTTTGTTGCTTAGCCATGTGTTGTAGCTTTTATAACATTTCAATTAAAAAAAAATAGTTATTTATCTAATTTTATTATATGTTTTTCTCATTCCCGTACAAATAATAACCATTATGCTTCCATCTAAGCTCCGACATAACTGAAATGAAAAAGTTTTATTTGCGTAAGTGGAAATAATGTTCAATATATAAGAAAAAAAAAATTATAAATAATATGGTGAGTGGCCATAAAAATGTTAATTAATAAGGAAAAATTATTATATATATATATATAAAAGAGTGAATTTAAAATGATAAAATATTATTAGGTTGTTAATAAAAGTGTTTTCTTCGTAATTTTAAAGGGTTATTTCAATAATTATTATCAATGTTATTAGATATTTAGATACTTAATAAGTATTTAGTTAGTAGGTATCTAGTTTTTATTTTTATTTTATTAGTTTGTCCGTGACTTGTGGGACTAACTTGTGGTTGAGAAACCGCGACTCAGGGGTATCTAAGTCATCAAAATCACCCGGGGATCGCACCCGACCTGAGCCACACCAACCCTTAACATGGTTGGATTTTTTGTCCCCGCAGGTTTCCAACCGGTGACTTTAACATCACGGAGCGTCAAAATCACCCGGGGATTGCACCCGGCTTGAGCCACACCAGCCCTTAACATGGTTGGATTTTTTGTCCCCGCAGGTTTCGAACCAGTGACTTTAACATCACAGAGTGCCTTAACAACACACTCCATCACCGACTGTCCTACACCTCGGGGACTTAAAATTTGAAGGA
>ML783888.1:402046-419514 GCA_009831015.1 Picea engelmannii | reverse complement strand
GTATCAGGAAGCATTATCAGGTTCTATGTGATGGTTGGTTGATGGTGATGATTTAATGTAAAGTTTTATTATCTCTCATATATTGTTGGGTGGAAGGAAGGGGAAAGGATGGAGAGGTCAACCCTCTCTTGATATTGGAGGATTGTATCTTCATCTTGGAGTTTTATCCCTCCCTTTATATTTGGAAGATGGAGCTACCTTTGGAAGGCATTACTTCCCTTGATCAATAACTATTGATTATTTCTCATATATTGTGCATGGTGTATTGTGGTGTATTGGTGTAACTCTTATACTATTGTTCATTGCTCATTGGATATAAATGAATGGTTTAAGTATAATTTGAAAAAGTTTTTAAATTGTACTTGAAACTGATTCACCCCCCTCTCAGTATCAACATTATTTTTCTTTCATATTATTCTCATAGTTCCTCAAATCATTGTATTAATATGCTAAATACTTTCTTATCCCGTTAAATCCATGGTCACATTATCTTGTGAATTTTTATGTACCAAGAATTTAATTGAGGACCACCCTTTGATAAACGGATGAATCCATTTTCACTCCCAAGGCTAGGGGTTTTATAATTTGAATGACTACGCGCATTATCGACAATGATACTGCATCACCAATTACTTAAAAAGAAAGGTTTATATAGTCTTAAGTGAGCCTAATGGTTAAGAACATGTGTTTCCTCCTAGGAGGTCACATGTTCAAATATAGAGGGTGGTAGGGTATGTACACCTCCATAGACTTTAGCAATCAAATCGATGCATGGAGGGGATCCCTCGTCCGACAAAGAATGGGGTCTCATACACCAATTTGGTGTTTGTCTTAGCCATGACCTTAAAATTAGATGATGATGATGACGACGACGACGATGATGATGATGGCGATGATGATGATGATGATGATGATGATGATGATGATGATGATGATTAAATTCTATTGAAAATAATAAAATTTGTTAGAAAACCATTTAAAGGATCATGATGTATTTGTTTAACATTACCACTTCTCTCTAAAATGGTTTTCTTGTTTGCTATGGGTTGATATCATTGTGGTATGTTTTGTGTCCTAGTTCTTTATGGTCTATTTAGAACACTGGTCCTTCTTTCCCCCTATCTTTTGGTCTTGACAAATTTCATTCTAGACCCTTGAATTGGCTTATGTGGAGAAGAAGGATCCCTATATTCAAATCCCTTGAGTTTTTCTCCATGCAATTCAGGTCAACCCTAAGCTAGTATCCCATAAGTCCTGGTTCTTTCTTTGGTTTTTTGTCAACATGGACTATAAAAAGGTGCATGAATTTAAAATAATATGGAGAAACCATGAGAAATCAATGTAATGAAATAAAATCTTGATATTCTCAATGACCTCCAAGGTAAATGAGAATGGGCATTAGTGTGCATCCCATACTACAAGATTCATGAGCTCTCTTATCCAACAGAAGTCTATAACTCACAATCAACAACATCAAATTAGAGAATGTCTATAACTTCAAATCAGGATGAGTTAAAGAAAGAAAACACTATATATTAAATTATATATTAAATTCTAAAGGAAATGGACCTTGAGAAACATAATTCTCTTACATCCAATCATGGATAGGAGGAAGCAATTATCTTCCATGTTTTCCAATAATTTCAAATATTTACTAAATTATTTGAAATCTTAAGAATCTTGGGAAAGTTGTGATTCCTGCTATAATCTTTGAAAAACTAATATGTAAACTTTGTTGCTTAGCCATGTGTTGTAGCTTTTATAACATTTCAATTAAAAAAAAATAGTTATTTATCTAATTTTATTATATGTTTTTCTCATTCCCGTACAAATAATAACCATTATGCTTCCATCTAAGCTCCGACATAACTGAAATGAAAAAGTTTTATTTGCGTAAGTGGAAATAATGTTCAATATATAAGAAAAAAAAAATTATAAATAATATGGTGAGTGGCCATAAAAATGTTAATTAATAAGGAAAAATTATTATATATATATATATAAAAGAGTGAATTTAAAATGATAAAATATTATTAGGTTGTTAATAAAAGTGTTTTCTTCGTAATTTTAAAGGGTTATTTCAATAATTATTATCAATGTTATTAGATATTTAGATACTTAATAAGTATTTAGTTAGTAGGTATCTAGTTTTTATTTTTATTTTATTAGTTTGTCCGTGACTTGTGGGACTAACTTGTGGTTGAGAAACCGCGACTCAGGGGTATCTAAGTCATCAAAATCACCCGGGGATCGCACCCGACCTGAGCCACACCAACCCTTAACATGGTTGGATTTTTTGTCCCCGCAGGTTTCCAACCGGTGACTTTAACATCACGGAGCGTCAAAATCACCCGGGGATTGCACCCGGCTTGAGCCACACCAGCCCTTAACATGGTTGGATTTTTTGTCCCCGCAGGTTTCGAACCAGTGACTTTAACATCACAGAGTGCCTTAACAACACACTCCATCACCGACTGTCCTACACCTCGGGGACTTAAAATTTGAAGGATATGGGGTGGGCTTTGATCCACTTATATGTGCACGGGTCCCAATACCATTTAATATAGTATCTCTGGGTGCAAACACATGTTCAACCACTACCTCAAGGTGCCCCCATGACTTCAGGTTAGGCCCTCAGGGGAATTGAACCTTGCCCAATGGTAAAAAACTCCTTACTTTCCACCATTAAATCCAACCCCTTTGAACAGTAAGTATCTAGTTTTAATCCCTTAAATTAAGTATATTATTCTTTATATTAAAGATGTTATTTAAGAATATGGAAAAACATTTCTTCAATTTACTCATAAATTAAATTGAAAAAAAAAACAAAAAAAACTTATCTTTATTTTTAATTTTTATCACTGATTTTTATTTCTAATTTTTTTTTTCCTTACTTAACTTAGATATTCTATATTGACAATCATATAAAATTGAATAGCGAATCTTTTTCTTCTCAATAAGACACTTATACTTTTTATACTTTTTAGATAAAAATATATAAGTTAAATATCTCGCATCCTTCATCTTAAGTTAAATATCTCACATATATAAACTGTATACAAATCTACTACTTATCCACGTATAAAAAATTTCCTCAAAAATTTTATTTTATTATATATTTACATATTAAAAAAAATCCTTTGAATTTTTTTTTCTTAGAATGTGTATTTAGTCAAATATTTTTTTAATCAAATATTAAACAAGAAAGTGATATGACACATTATCAAAAGAGTCTAACTTATGACTAAGCCTCCACCACGATCTTCAACCTTCTATTACAATTTAATGGATAGATTACATGAGGAAATTCAATTTTCTCTTCACGTAAAACAAATATGTCACACATCTACATACTAAAAAAATCAATTTAAAACCAATTAATTTCATCTTTGCGCTAAACTAAAAATACAAGGTAAAAACAAATCTGTCACACATTCCCATATTAAAAATTCAATTGAAGGTCAATTAATATAAACATGGGTTTGATCATAGAGTATAGAGTGTCAAATCCTCAAATGCACCATTTGATATTATATTCTCATTTCCTTATAACAAATTATGTACTAGGGAAATTATGGCCAATAAATTGGCATTCTCTCTATTATCATATTGCCATAATCATCCATCAAAATAATACGGAAAAAAGCACTTTATCCGCATGTTTAGTTTTTATTCCATTTCATTTTCTATCATTATTTGACCTTATTAATCTTTGGAAGTTGTTTAGTGAAAGTAAATTTTTGAATAAAAGGGTGAATGACAAATATTACTTCTAAAAATTGAGTTGTGTTATTTGTGCAAATAATGAGTTATGTTATTAGTGCAATACCTCTAAAAGTTGTACAATTTTGTCAAATAATTAATTTTGATTATTTAAAATTTTTAAAAGGAAAAAATAATTAAATATGGATATTTCTATATCTTAATTGCTATTTTTAGTTTTGGTTTGATCATTTATAAAATCTATTTGAAGATTATGTCAAAAAAGTTTACTCACTATTTTCCTTATAAATAAAGGCTTGAAATCATTTTATCCAAAATTAATTTATTCATAATAAGGATATACTACCAAAATCACACTATAAATCTTGATGACTTCTTCTTCTTGCCAAAATCACACTATAAATCTTAAGGACTTCTTATTCTTGATAGTGAATTTCATTTTCAAGTACCCTAAGAAAAGGATCATACATGCACCAAAGAAGTTAAGAACCCATCCCAACGAGGGGGCTTTGGAGCCCACAAATCTTCAATAAGTTTTCTTCATAGGTTTGTCTTTATCCTATCTATTTGGTATAGATATATTCTTTCAATTTTTGTAAGATTTTGCTCATATTATRATTTCCTTTCATAATTTRTCTATTTTATTTTATAAACAATGTAAGGTTGAGAATTGAAAATATAGATTATAATTATAATTTAAGGTTMTTATTTCTATTTTTAATTGTGTTTAATATAAACCATCAAGTTAGTATAATATGTATACTCTTGTAACAAATTGCACACAACACTAACCTTCAAAGCTATCCATATAACTTATCCATATAACTTTTCAAAAGTAAGTTGGGACATTTTAAAATTCCACTAAACAACCAAAAAAAAATACAAACTATTTTAGAGAGACGTTTTCAAGTTATCTTATTTATTTATTATTATAGGTCCAAATATGTGTTTTTTTTTTCAATTTATAGAGTAGTGTATGATATATTATAGTAGTGTATGATATATTGGGCATGTATTATTAGTTGATATTATATTATTGATATAAAGATAAATAAGAAGAATTAATAATTAATCTTAATATTAAATGAAAATGATAAGAAAATAATATAGGTATGTTTTGTATATTTTGTTAAAATAAATAAACAGGGTAAACTAAATTATTTACACTTTAAGATTTAAAATTGGATTAATAATCTTTAACAAAAATAGTAAGCATGTTACACAATAAAATTTAAACTTGAGGAAAGGAAACAATTTTTTTCTTTTAAATACTTAATCTACACTCAATTGACAATTTAACAATACATTATGCTATATATAACTTGTTTTATTTTATTTTTTTATTTTTTAATAATTTAATTATTTGTTATAAAATATATAATGTAATTTATTCTAATACTTCTTTTGAATATTTAAATAATCTCTTTTTAATTATTATGTTTATTCTTTAAACTTGAATATTTAAAGTTGGCATGCTATTGATGATTTTTTTATATGAATCCTCGTTACAAAACAAGAGTAAGCTTCCATGCACTTTGTACCTCCCAATGGAATAAAACATTTGATTTTGAAATACATAAAGGTTCTTTGAATATATATAACTTTAATAAGCTATTTATAAACGCAGTTTACTATAAATGCGTGAACAAGTGAGTTTTTGCTTGTTGGCTAACATGCATTGCAGGAAAAGTGGCTAATTGCATGTTGGTCACTTGTATTGATGTCGATGGCGATTCCTAATCAATGGATACAATGCACCCATGAGGATACCAAAGGTTACAAAGTAGGATTTGTTGTTTAGCAAAATCAATTTGCTGGTTTCTAGTCCCATACTAAATATTTTATTTGTAGACACTAATAAGGTGCCCAAGTAAGGCCTCTTTCTTACCTTATGGACCTTAACCTTATGGACACAACTGGACGTCTTTAGTGCTAGTCCATATGGCAAGACCTTCAGGCTGGTAGTCTTTACTGTGTGGATTGAGTTTTTGGTATTGAAAAATGTTAAATATTATGTGTTAATTTTTTAATAAAAATATGCCTTATAGAAACAATCACCCATAAGGCATGAATATCCATATAATTCCAATTCTTGCTTGGAATTATTTAATACATTTAATATTGATTTCATAAGGTTTATGAAAATATTTTTTTCCCTCTTAAAAAATATGAGAATAGTGGTATTTCCAAAGCTCCATTAGTGCATTGTAAAGATTGTTGAAGGCTGAGAGAAGATATGGAAGATGTGATGGTTGTGCTTGAATCTTATGTATCCTCTCCCTCTTCTTGGCACTTGGTAACTAATACAAGTATAAACTCACATTTGGAAAGGTTGTGTGAATAATTTGACATTTGAATATATGAGTCAATGATGTAGTTCATAATCATGAACACATGCTAGATTCATGATTAGTGCATGTACAAGAAGGTTATAAGGGAGAGTAAACCAAAATTAACAAATTTATTATTTCTTACAAGGTTGTTGCTTATTGAGTAAAATAGATGGATATCGATGACCACCCACCTTTTCCAATTGGCTCAAAACAGTTTTCTGGCAATTTTGGTAATTTACTATTTTTAGCAGTTTTCACTTCCGGAGTTGTTTTGAGGCCCTAAATGATGTTTTTTGGGAAAAACAGTTTGCAATATATAAGTTCCTTTGATGTTTCCCCTAAAATTAATCTCCTCGATGATACCTTTCCAACGGGCTATCATACGCCTAAAACGAATATCGTATGCAAAAGTTATGACCCCAGAAGTTGATGTATTAACTTACCCAAACAGTCCCACATGACTTTTGGCACTTCATCTCTTAGGGTTAGGTTTTTGGATGTCTAGGGTTTTTGGAATTCCTTTTTATTGTAAAAATGCCTTCAGAGCCTCATTATAACCATCTTCTTGTGAATGAGCGCAACCGTCACATCTCTTCTCAGAGATAAGCCACCACCATTCCAACAAGCTTGTTTCTACTACATTTTATAGTTTCAGCGTATTTCGTTATTGAATAGAAAATCAGTTTTACTGTATCTCTCTTATTTTGTGTTAAACACCTATTAATAATATGTAGTCATTTCGTTATGCTGATAAAATCCGGATCAATGGTATTAGAGCGATCTGCTCCTTGTCGTCTTAATGCATGTCCCCAACGAGGTCGGAGTACAAAGAGTTGGGTCTCGAGCTTGTTTCTCTTGAGGACAAAAACTCTCGCATGCCCAAGCGACCTCTCATGGAAGGAGACAAGAAAGATGATGGCATAGGAGATCCTTTCAAACTGTTGATTAAGGAAGCCCTCATGCAACAAAGGAACAAGATGATGGATAGTTTCACGCAAATCCTTCGACGACTACCAACATGCAACACATATTCTTCGAGCGGAGGCACCACCCCCTTCAAGGTACAAATAAACTTGGATATTCCTATATTTGAAGGTCATATAGACACATATGTTGTAGACAAGTGGTTGAATCTACTAGAAGGGTATTTTTCTGTCCATAACTTTTCGAATAGAGAAAAGATTACTTTTGCGCTCCTCAAAGTTGTTCCCCATGTCAAAGATTGGTGGGAAACCTTCTATGAGAAAAATGAAACAAAGGAACCCTCATTATTTATAGTCACGACCACCTAGGAATCCTTTAGGAATGTTATTAAGGAACAATACTACCCTGTCGAAAGTTATGACGACTTGTATACCAAATGGACCACACTACGACAATAAAGAGACCAAGAAGTGCCAGATTTCACAAATATCTTCCATACCTTACGCGCCAAGATAGGTATCAAAGATTCATAGTGACATCTAGTGCTGAAGTATCATTGTGCTCTACATAGATACATCTAGAATGAAATGGAATTTCTGGACATCTCATCCTTGGGCGCAACCTACAGATATGTTTTCAAAATCAAGAAGAAGTTCAAACGAAAGACACAGTAATTTGGGCCTAGGAACCCCTCACAAGAAAATCCAAGAAAGGGTGGCCCCAACCCATAGAACAGAGGACAATATCAGGACAATCACTCCAAGCTGCAAGCAAAGAAGGACACCGAAAAGACAAAGAAAGATACCAGGAAGTGGTGCGACTTCCATAAGAGCCATTGGCATAACACTGCTGACTTCCGCTCAAAGCAGTTGTCGGTGGCTGAAGTGAAAGCCTCTGAATCAAATGCGGGTTCTGACTCTGAGCTAGAAATAGAAAGGGGAAGACAGATCATTGACGCAGAACCCAGTGCCACCATTGCTACGACCAAGCTCTAGCCTAGTGAACTAGATGAGCCAGAAGAAGGAGAGCACCTCTTCCATTCACAGATGTGGGTAAAAGACAAACCACTGCACTTCATCGTTGACAGAGGTATCCAGAAGAACCTCATCTCAGCAGAGGTCGTCAAGCGGTTGGCCCTACCAAAAACGTCGCACCCACAACCCTACACCATTGGATGGCTCCACCAAGGAAGAAATCTCTGCGTTGTCCAATAGTATTGATTGTCATACAACATCAAGCTCTTCAAAAATGAGGTATTGTGTAATGTTTCTCCTCTCGAAGTTTGTGATATTTTTTTGGGCCAACCTTATTTATGGAAACATCATGTCATATATGAGTCTATGCCTCGTAGTGTTATTATTACTTTGAATAGGAAATTGTACACGATACCTGAGGCAGTCCCACCTAGTACTATTTCCTTGATCTCTACTAAGAAATGCATGAAGGTAATCTCTTAGACGGGGAAGTTTATCTTCTTCGTGATTTGTTCTCAAAATAAGAAAAATATCACAGCCACATCCAGGGTCTCTGTGGCCAACCTCTCCACACAGCAGAAGCAAGTAGATAAGGTCGTGGAATAATATGTGGATATCTTCTCCTCACCTACCATGGTACCTTTTCACTGCCAGGTCAAGAACCCCATCGATCTGATCCCTGACACATCGCTTCCCAATGGGTCAATCTATCGTCACTCTCTATTAGAGAATGAGGAGATCAATTGATATATCTAAGAACTTCTCCACAAGGGGCACATCCATCTCAGTTCATCACCTTGTGGGAGCCTAATCGTGATGGTACGAAAGAAAGATGGAACCTGGCGAATCTGCATTGATTACCGGGCTCTGAATAAAATCACAGTTAGAAACCGGTAMCCCATTCCCYGAATCGACGACCTCCTTAATCAACTCACAAGGGCCAAATAATTTAGTAAGATTGATATGAAGTCTGGCTACCACCATGTCTCGATAGAACAKACAGATGTATGGAAGTTTGCCTTCAAGTCAAAGGAAATCCTTTTTGAATGGTTGGTCATGCCCTTTGGTTTGACAAATGCTCCAGCCTCTTTCATGAGAATGATGGACAATATCCTATGACCATTCACCAATAATTTTGTAGTGGTGTATCTGGATGACATTCTCATTTACAGTAAGACTTGGGTCGAACACTTGCAGCATATTCAACAGGTTTTGCACACCCTGCGACAACACCAGCTATACACCAAATTGGAAAAATGATCCTTAGCCATGGACATGGTCCATTACCTGGGATACATCGTTGATCAACATAGTGTACATGTGGATCCAACCAAATTCCAAGTCAGCCATGACTGGCTAGCCCCAACCACACTCACTGAGCTTCGGAGCTTCTTGGGCCTTGCCAATTTGTACCACAGGTTCGTGTTGGGATTCTCCCATATTGCATGGACCCTCAGCCAAATAACCAAGGGTGGTGGTAAGTCAAAATTTGCATGGGTTTGGTCCCAACAACAAGAATTCGATGATTTGAATAAGTGTTTGTTCTCATCCCCGATACTTTCACTACCAGACTTGCATTAGCCCTTTGAGATCGAGATAGATGCTTCAGACTATGTTGTGGGTGTCGTTCTCACTCAGCACGACCACCCCATGGCCTGTCATAGTGAGACACTATCAGATGATTTCCATAAGTATCCTAATTATGACAAAGAAATGTACTCCATTGTGCAAGCCTACCCCTAGTGGAGACATTACATTCTTGGGAAGGATACAGTCATCCACATTGATCATAAGCCACTGCAATTCATGCAGACATAAGGAAAATTGTAGAATGACCACCATCAAAAGTGGTCCACATACTTGCAGAAATTCCACCTCAACATCAAGTATAAAACAATAAAAACCAATCACATCATGAGACCTTTCGATGGCCCCAACTTTATGAGACAGACCCAGACTTCACCACCAACTACCAAATGTTGGGGGAAGATGTAGTTGTCAATAATTTCCATCTTTAGGATGGGTTGTTGTTTCGTCTGGGCCATATCTATGTTCCATCAAGCGAGTGAGAAAATATGATCTAGGAATCCCACTACAGTCGGGTGGCAGGACACTTCAATGTTGAAAATACAGTGGCAATGATGTAGAAATATTTCTACTGGCCAAAACTTCGACAAGAGGTCAACAAGTATATTATGTCTTGCACTGCCTATGCTATTGCCAAACCAACCACTAAGAAACAGGTCCTGTACACCCCTCTTCCTACTCCCAACAGGCCATGGGAATCCATCTCAATGGACTACACGTTGGTTCGCCCGTCCACCAAGCAGGGAAATGACTGTGTTTTTGTGGTTGTTGATCGCTTTTCCAAGATGGCGATTTTGGTTGCCTGTAAGAAGAACATCACAGCATACGCCACTACCAAGATATTCTTTGAATGAGTCTGGGTACATTTTTGAATCTCAAAAACCATTGTTTCATATTGGGACAGTCGATTTCTCAACACATTTTGGTCGAGCCTCTGGTCATTGTTGGACACCAAGCTCACCAAATCCACAACCTTCCACCCCCAAACAGATGGCCAAATCGAGGTCTTAAATTGAATGATTGTGCATATCCTTCGCATGTATAATTAAAAGCACCCTTGCACATGGGATGAGAGCCTTCCCTATGTCCAACATATCTACAACTGAGCTATGCATAGCTCAGTCCACCATAGCCCCTTTCAGGTGGGATTAGGATTCCAACCATTGGGTCCCATAGATGTTTCACTTCCCCTTGTGGTCACCTCGACCAACTCATCTCCTACTCCAACTAAAGATGAAAAATCCATACGATTCATTGAGAGGATCCATCACATCCACCAACAGGTTCAGGATATCCTACAGAAGTCTAATGAAAAGTACAAACAATGTGATGTGTGTCAATGCAACAAGGGAGAAATAGTCAAATCTTCGAGCACACTACAACCGCTTCCGATTCCACCTGCTATTTGGAAGGATATCTCTCTGGACTTTATTATCATCTTACCCAAATCGGGAAATAAATTAGTCATAATGGTGGTTGTGGATCGCCTTTCCAAGTATGCTCATTTTTTTTCTCTTCAACACCCATTTATTTCATCCACGGTGGCTCAAATTTTCATGGACCAGGTCTTTAAGCTTCATGGCATGCCACAATCTATTGTTTCTAATCGTGACCCAACTTTCACAAGCAATTTTTGGCAAGAACTGTTCAAGCTACATGGCACCCAATTGCATCTCAGCACAACTTATCATTCCCAAACTGATGGTCAAACTGAAGTTGTCAACAAATGTTTGGAAACATATTTGAGGTGTTTTTCCTCTGAAAAGAAAAATCAGTGGGCTCAATGGTTACCCCTAGTTGAATGGTGGTACAACACTTCCTACCATACAACTACATGCATGACTCCTTTTGAAGTGGTATATGGACAGAAACCACCTTTAGTTCTCTCATACTTACCGGGTACCTCGAAGGTCCATGTGGTTGACCAAACACTTACAGTTTGAGAGGATATTCTCCATACCCTCAAAGAGAACTTGGTCATGGAACAAAATTGCATGAAGCAACAAGCAGATCAAGGTCGCTCTGAATGTCAATTTACAGAAGGGGATCAGGTGTTTCTACAAC
This sequence comes from Picea engelmannii, assembly GCA_009831015.1. Lineage (NCBI taxonomy): Eukaryota > Viridiplantae > Streptophyta > Pinopsida > Pinales > Pinaceae > Picea > Picea engelmannii. The sequence continues at coordinate 407,909 of ML783888.1, read as the reverse complement.
TGCAACCATACAAGAAAACTTCCCTCAAGGCCGACCATTGTCAGAAGCTAGCGCCCAAATTTTATGGTCCTTATACAGTTCTCAAGCGTGTGGGACAAGTCACCTATCAGTTAGTTCTTCCCAATCATTCGAAGCTGCATCTTTTTTTTTCATGTTTCATGCTTAAAGAAGGTGATTGGAACTAGGTGCCAAATCCAAACCAACCTTCCCGAGTTAGCTAAAGAAGGATCCATTTGGCTACATCCAGAAGTATTTTTGGACCAGCGTGAGCATCGCCTACATCAGAGAACCATCAAGGAAGTGCTAGTCCAGTGGAAAGATACAACTCCAACAGATGCCACTTGGGAACCAACTATCATTCTGCAGCAGTTTCCACATCTCAAGCCTTAAGGACAAGGTTGTTTTTAAGGGGGAGGACATGTTAGGGGTCTAACCCGCACATAGGTAGAGATATATATTCGGATGTATTAAAGGTCAATATTAATAAGGCCTTTCAATAAAATAGAATAAGGTGGATGTAAGAAGACCTAATAGAAGCTTCCGCTTCTAGAAGGATCTTTCTCTAGATGCTTCTCTTGATAGAAATATTTAGTATAAATAAGGGTTGAGGGTATGAAAAGCCTAGCTTGGAGATTATTGTAACAGAGCGCTACTCGACTGGAGGTTGCCCCCTCGAAGAGGCCCATGAACATTTCTTTCTATGTCAAAGTGATATTTCTGTTGTTATTCTTATATCATTTATGTGTTATTGTGGAGATTATGCTGGTTATATTATTGTTATCCTTCCATTTCTATTATTTTATTTATGTTCTTCATAATTTTTATATATGGTATATTACACTTTTAGACCGCTACTATGACAAGAATATGAAAGAGTTCTTTGAAATCAAGTTGGGGAGCATGACCATGTGAGAATATGAAAATAAGTTCTTGGGATTGTTGAAGTATGTGAGGTTTATCAAGGATGATAAGGTGAAGATACATAGGTTTTTGAGTGGAATTCCATCATTTTATAAAGAGAATATTCAATATGATGAGCACATAACTTTGACAGAGACCATTAGAAAGGATAAGTACTTGTATGAGAAAGGAAAGGGTAGAGAGTCTTTGTATAATTCTTGGAGGGATAACAAGAAGGATAAATATGATCAGAGAAGAAAGGGATTCAAACCTCCTCTCAATAGAAACAACCCTAATAAAAATTTATAAGATCAATATGTTAAGAATGAATCCAAGAGGGAAGACTCCTTGGAAAAAAGGGGAATACCACCAAATAAATGTTGGGGATGTAAAGAAGATAACATGTACAAGGATTTCCCCCATAGAGAAGAAAAAATGAATACCATGCACAACATCCAAGAGGATGCTATAGTAGAATACATGGGCATAAATATTCCAAGAATATATGCATCCTTAGAAGATCGACAAGAAGAACACCAATCCCATATGATTGAACTAAAAGGTAAGATCATTAATCATCCTCTTTCTATTTTAATTGATTCAATAGAAATCCATTGTTACAGTAATCCTAAAGAAGTGGAAAGACTTCATTTAAAGAAGAGTAAACTTGAAAAACCAAGTTTGGTTCAGCTAGCCACTGGAACCAAAAGAAGGATCAATGATATTGTTAGAGGTTGTCGAATAAATATGAATGGATTAAGTAGTACTGTTGATCTAAATATCATCCAATTATGTTCTTATGATATCCTAATTAAAATGGATTGGCTAGAAAAGCATCATGTTGGCCTAGAATGTCATAATAAGACATTTACATTTCTTAATGAAGAAGGATATCATAGCACTGTGAAAGGAATTCCAAGGCCAATTTCTATCAGGGATATTTCAGCCTTACAACTGAAGAGATGTTTTAGGAAGGGTTTTCAAAAGCATGTTTCTCACATGGAGGATCCAGAAAATAACAAAGGGACAAGCCTTGAATACTTTTCAGTATTGCAAGAGTTTGAATATGTATTTCAAGAAATACCAGGATTTGCACCAAAGAGGGAGATATATTTATCTATTGATTTAGTACCAGGAGTTTCCCCAATATAAAAAAATATTTATAGAATGACTACACCATAATTAAAATAATTAAAAATGTAGTTAGAGAAATTGTTGAAGAAAAGGTACATACACCCTTGAGTATTTCACCTTGGGGAGCACCGATACTCTTTGTTAAAAAGAAGGATGGAACATTGAGGTTGTGTATTGATTTTAGACAACTGAATAAATCTATTGTGAAGAAAAAATACCCTCTACCCATAATTCATGACCTCTTTGATCAACTAAGAGGAGCGAAGATATTTTCATAGATAGACTTGATATCAGGATACCACCAGGAAAACAACCTTTATAAATAGGTATGGATATTATGAATTTGTAGTGGTGCCATTTGGACTGAAATATGCACCAGTTGTCTTTATGTGCTTGATGAATGGAATATTCAGAAATTATCTAGTCAAGCTTGTCATTGTGTTCTTGGATAACATACTTATATATTATAAGTCTTAGGAAGAGCGTGAACATCACTTGAGGTTGGTCTTGCAAGTTCTAAGGGAACATTAGTTGTATGCTAAGAAATTTTACATCATGAAAATGTACAACAAAAAATTAAAGAGTACAAGATGAAGGGAGATGGATTAGTTATGCATACAAATAGAATTTGTGTTCCTAGTTCCGAAGAACTTAGGAATTTGGTGTTAAAATAAATGCATAATGTTCCATATGTCATACATCTTGGTTACCATAAAATAGTTACAACAGTAAGAAGCTAATTATTTTTGCCGGGAACGAAGAAGGATGTTGTTGATTACATTGGTATATGTATGGATTGTCATATAGTGAAAGTTGATCATAGACACCCAACAAGTTTTCTACATCCATTGCCAATTCTAAATAAGAAAAGGGAAGTAGTAACATGATTCAATAGTGATAGTTGTGGATAAATTGACAAAGGATTCTCATTTTGTTCATGTAAAAATGACTCATACAACAACTAATATTGTATAAATTTACATGAGGGAAATTTCTAGGTTGCATGGAATACCTAAGGAAATTGTCTTAGATGGAGATACAAAGTTTACTTCAAATTTATGAAGGGGATTGTTTAAATGGTTTGATACAAATATGAAATTTATCATTGCATACCATCCATAATCAGATGGGAAGACAAAGAGAGTCAACCAAGTAATTGAAGACATGTTGAGAATGTATGTGATGGATAAACCATCTAAGTGGGAAGATTGTTTGCAATTGGTTGAGTTTGATTATAATAATGGGTATCAAGCTTCATTGAAGATGAGCCCATTTGAAGATTTATATGGTAGAAAATGAAACACTTTATTGAGTTGGAAAACCCATCAGACAGAGAAATACTTGGGCTAGAATTGATCAAGGATATGAAAAACTAGATGGTTAAAATTAACCAGAATTTGAAAGTAGCACAATATAGACAGAAGAGTTATGCATATAAGAACAAGACAACTATAGAATTTAAAGTGAGATAGCATGTTATTTTGAAAGTGAAGGCCAAGAAGATATCATTAAATTTGGGAAGTTGTACAAAGCTAGCATCCAGATTATGTGGTCCATTTGAGATATTGGACATAATAGGTCCATTTGCAAATGTGATTGCATTGCCTTCTTCCATGAATGTGCATAATGCATTTTATGTCTCTTTGTTGAAAAAGTATGTGCATTATCCTAACCATTTTATTTATTAGAATTTGATTCAGGTGGAGAAAGAAGGAGACTTTTGGGTCCAGTCGGCGTGCATATTGGAAAAAAAATTCAAAGTTACCTGGAATCGAGTCATAGAGATGATAAAAGTTCATTAGACCTGCTACAGTCTTGAAGAGGTTACTTGGGAGCATGAAGATGCCATGTGGGTATAGTACCTACGAATTTTTGAATAATTTTGAAATTTTGATTTATGTTTTGTGTATGGATTGATGATAGTGCCAAAATAAGGGGGAGGGGAAGGTAATACCTCGGTTTTGAGTCCCCATATTAATAATTTATTTTGTTTATTTGATGAAAGGTCAGAGTGCCTGAACAATTGAAAGGGGTCATATTTACTAGGAATGGTAATACTTTGACCATTATTAATAATAAAATACATCATTTCTTGTGAGACGGACAAGGAAAAGAGTTATAGGAAGATATATTCCACGAGAGAGGGGAAAGGATGAGGGGCTAAGGCTTTACATTTTAAAATTATTTTTATTTTACCCACCTTGGAATTTTGGAGAGAAAGAGGGGGTTACATGAGCTTCTTGGGGGAAGGCCACATTATGATTTTGATATTTAAACCATGTTCTTAATTTTCTTGGGGGTTGGCCATTCATTCTTACTAAAAAAACATTTTTGAGTCGTTCCTATCTAATTCACTCTTCTGCTCATTCTTGTTTTTGCACGGGGAAAGGAAAATGAATTGTTGAAGGAAACCAACCATGGTTGGCTAGCTGTAATAAATAATTTATTATTCTAGAAAGGGAGGGATTCATGTGGCCATGATAATATTGGTAGTTGATAGATAATTTTCCATAGCTAGGAATATTGAGTTTTCCTTACCATAAGCATTGGATCCTTGGAAAAAAGTGGACATCCTAAGGGAATGCATGGTGTAGAAGGGGGTTCATTTTCTTTGAGTGGTGTAGGATGAGGGGAAAAAGAGTTGGTAAACTGGGTTTTACTATCTAGTCGGGAAAACTGTAAGAGCTTGATTTTTTATAGGTTTGGGAAACTAATTGTTAGTTTGAGACCCATCCTTGTGGATTCATAGCCCTGGGTCGGGGTGACCTGTTGTTGAGACTTGGAACAACAATGTCTAAGGTTGGGTGGAACTTCCTTGGTCTACAACTAGTTGGTGATTGGTTTTATTAAGGATAAGTTATCTTTGTCATGTGTTTCTTTGCTTGTATATTTATTTCTAGTATGTATTAATTATGATCTCTGGGATATGTATTTATAATGTGCATGCTTGTTGGTTATTGTTGTGTGTGGAATATGGTTCATTTATTTTATGGTGTATCATGAATATTGATTATTGCATGTTTTTATTCCATGCTTCTTATTGAATTTATTGGTATCATAATTTCAAATTATCCCAAGAGGGTGAATTTAGAGGTACCCAAGTAGTGGGTACGTTTTAGATTAGAGCATAGAGTGAATTTTTCTTTTGTTTTTTTGGGGGGGGAGGTCGTTGATCTGGGTATGTTACAAGGAGTGATATATCTCTCATATCATCAGTAAAGGGAAGCACAATATCAATGGGCGAAACTATTTTCCATTAATATAAAAGGGGGAGAAGTTGCAGACAAATGAATCCAAATTACAGACACAAGGAAAGTTGCAAATAAGGGGAGAATCAAAATTGACTAAGAGTTTCCATCAATGAAAAAGGGGGAGATTGTTGGAAATAATTTTTTCATTAATTTCAAATACAGGGGGAGACTATAGATGTCCAAAATAAATATTGCAATATGGATATGGTTGGAAATATTGTTTTTAGACTTTTTATGATCAGTTTGGATGCCCTATCTTTGAAGGCATTTTTACCCTATACACATATATCAAATGGGATCATAAGTTATAAGGTTGGAAATTGTATTCCGAGAAATTTACAATGGTTTATGTAATTCCCTCTAACTCCTTAGTAATGGGGAGATATGAATTTTTTTATCCAACAAAACAACCAGAAAATTCAAGTTGGCTTAGTCAATCATTATAGGTTGTCCCTAAAAGTGAGGACATAAATACTACAAGTACAAGATAGATGTGTGCATTTGAATAGAATCCAAGCAAGATATCAATTATGAGGTGTGGAGAAGAGATATGAGTTGTGCTAAAGGAGTTGGGGTGT
>ML783888.1:379453-401225 GCA_009831015.1 Picea engelmannii | reverse complement strand
TATGTAACACAGTGCGAGAAGTTCGCACCCTAGATTAAGGAAGCCTGCGAGAATGTGTCATTCTTGCACCCTGGGATACTAGCAACCTGCGAACTCTCTTCAAAAGTATGTTTTCTGGGAAGAGATGAATGTCAGTTTTCTGAGGAGATGAGGAGCCCAAGTACACCATCATGATGACCAAAATCATGGGTAACACTAGGGCATGAAGAATAAATGTGAGTAGGGTTTGAAGCTATGTATGAAGTATGAATCATGCAGGTGTAGTTAGAATTACTCAATGTATGAGGATTATATATTGATGTCTATACATGTATTACTAAGTTGGTTCTCAACTGATGGGATTGGTGTCTCCTGCAAGTTGGTTTCAACAAATATTGTAAAAGTAGGTCGGTGTCTACATGAATTTTATGGTTTTCTCCCGATTGGGTTTCCCTGTTAAACTTTGTGCATTTTGATACACGATTATTGTTTCTCAGCTAATGAATGATTGATGAATGGTTAAATAAAGTGAAAACTATCTTATACTGACTCACCCCCCCTTTCAATATAAGCATAAGTTCAACCATAAATTTGGATAAAGGGTGGGAAATAATTAAATATTGTTATTTCCTTTTAACTTCCTTTCTTTCCCTCTCATGGACTCATATCCTCCTTTCATTTTCTTATTTTCTTCTAGACTTTAGTGGTATTTATATTATGTTTGCAATGTAAATATTTACAAATCCAAAATATACCATGGGAATGGTTACTTACCTAGTTAATAACCAATGTTTACCATCCTACTTCTACATAGGTTACACATGCCTATGATTGTATACATTTCCTCATTACATATACATTCATAATATAGAGTTCAAAATTAGGGTGTTACATTGAGGTTTTCAACAATAATACTTGAATGGTCTTTCACAAATGCTAACTAAGGAGGATAGACAATACCCTTATCCATATTGTTTGATTCCTAGTATGAAAGAGTGATATCCCCAATGCTATGCTTCGTGTATTATAGAAACAAATTCCTACATGTTTATGTAAGGAGGGATTTAGGTTCACCTAGGGAGCTTCTAATACACTTGAGCGAAAATGGAAGATCAAATCCAAAAATAGAATTTGTCTAATGTAGTACTACTTGCTAGGTAGAAATAGAGTTGTAAAAGGGCCTCCAACCAAGTGACCCCACTTGTTTTTTTGGTGTGTCATCTTATTATTTATAGTCTTACTCACTAAACAATAGCTTGTTTTGTTTAAAGACATTAGAGAACATCTCTAGCCTAAAATATATTTTCTATAAAAATTGGGTGCGTGTTGGAATAAGAAAGAGATTTGATACCACTTGTAATGTATGTAATAAATAGAAACAATAAATTATGAGAAATATAAGAAGAAATATAAATTGTAGGAAGAAAAATAGGATAAACAACAATATGGAACATACAAAAAATAAAACGTCATGCTGATAATGTATAAAATAGGCAATGTTCATAGGATTCTTCGAGATGGAAAATGACTAGAGCTCCAATACAATAAAAATAATTCACAAAACAAAACATAGCCTCTCGCTTATACAAATAGTTTCTCACTATCGAAAAACTAACCACTAGTGGTCCCAACATTAATGAGTACTAAATACCTAGTGGGCCTTATTCCATAAGATGACCATTTTGCATTAATCAACCACACACTAACTACCTAATGTTCTTTATTCAAAGAGGATCACCATGTATATTAACAAACCATTATTGTTAAGTACCCAAAAGTATGGAGGTTAGGGTAGAACCTCAACACCTCATTTATCCTATAGTTCGTTAAGATGCATCATATTGGGTCATCGATGACACAAATCTATTTTAGGTCTCTTAATTGGGGGTCCATAGGGGTGAAAAATCATCCTTTACCATTCATGGTTTCTTGGTTCCAACTGAACCATGAATTTTTGGGATTGTACCATCATTGTAAGTCATTTCTCATGTAAAAAAGTGTTGATTTGGAGTGAAATACCTACAAAAAATGATACAAGTTGGTATATCGTAAAAATTCATAGTTTGACATTTTTGTATGCAACACTTTGTGTAATGGCTATTATAACATTAAATTATTCCTTGAGTTCATTTATTTACCTTTTTGTATTGCTCCTCTCCTCTTTCTAATATCTCTTTGAATCTTCTTTTCCTTGTCTCAATAGTTTATAGATATCCTACTAGATTAGAGTCAAATCATGATCTAGATCTCTAAATCCTCTTCAATTCTCTTTGGATAATTATTCCTAACATATTGAATACTTATACAAGTATCTCTTTCTTTTAGTTTCATCTCTCCTTCCAATTATCTTTATTTTGTTCTAAGGAATATCTTTTTTCTCCGTCCTATCCAACACCTTGGACAATTCAATCCTGATACCATAAGGGAGGTTCTAGCATAACTAGGGAAAGAGAAGTAACACTATATGACCACACTATGGGTCACCATAAAAAAATTCATTGTTTGATAATTTATATGGTAGATATAGGTGGTTTTATTGCATTACATTGAAGATAGGGATACATTATGTTTTGTAGGTAGGTGTAGAAATGCATGAAAGTTCATTCAAGTAGAGTAAATATCTCTTGGAGGATTGTGGGAACTCTCATATTTATCCAAAGAAACTTCAACACCTACAACAAAAGTTTCTTAGTGATTTTCTTCACTTTTCACCTCTTTTCATCTTCAGCATTTAGGTTAATTAAGTTATCAAAGAGAATTGGTCATTTAACCCTAGTTATATTTCCATTGCTTTTCTAATTCATTTATATTTTTATTTGTTATTTTCAAACCTAATTAAATTAACTTTATTTATCTATCACTAGGTCACAAAATCAACCCTAAAATTCTAATTAACCTGGTGCCTTCCTTCCCCCTCTTTTCTTCCTCCCTTTCTCTCTCCTAGGGTTTCTTATTTTTTCCCTAAAACGAAGTGGAAATTCCACGTTATCCTTTCTCCTGATGGCATATGGTGCCTCACTCTAATTGTCATGCTATAATAGGTTAATAAAAAGATACCAATGAATAGAATGTTAAATACTTACTCACATAACAAGTCTCATGGCCTAATTCTAAAGTTCTCTTCTCGTCATGAGAAGGGACTCGAAAAAGGAGAGATGAATCCATAAAAGATAAATGCAAATGAGAATTAAAAAATTCCCTTAGAAATGATAATTCCTTGTAAATATTAAGGCCAATATCCAAAATTGTAGAAATCAAACTCTCAAAACTTGCCAAAGGGAAAATATTATCTATATTTTTCGAAGGAGTGGAGCTATGTGTTAGCTAATCTATGATGATGATTTTTATTTCATGTATAAATTTCATGGTATAAAAGACATATGATACAACTACCTTCATGGCATACATTTACTCACTCCCAATTAGCATGTTTTAATATAGAGGAGCATCCACAACTTATATATCAATATAAACAATTTTGGTAATAGGTAACTTATACAAGACTCCTAGACATTGTGAAGGGTTTCTATCAAAGTTAGTTAAAGTATATATGATAGAAAAAGACTAAGATATCCCATTTTCTTCCAAAATGTTGATGACATGACATAATATGAAGCTCCCTCATGCATTATACATTGATGAATGTCAAAAATACTATTAATAATCGTGACTTGAAAATCCATGGAATGATGGATATATGATTCTACATTATCTAAATCAAATTCTATCAACCTAGTGTTTTCAGGGTTAATGCCTCCAATATGATTCAATAAAACCTTACACTATGAAGTACAAGTTTCTAGCACCTGTAAAATAGAAATAATGCAAGGTGATTATGCTAAATTTGAAACAATGTCATAATGTAGAGAAACTCTACTTATGTGGCATATGCACCACTCTATGCAAATGATATGTGGTAAAACTAGTGGAGGTTTCTATAATGATGGTTCAATTTGTAAATGATCATTATAGGTAGTAGGAATAGTCTCCTTGACTTTAGAATATTGAGGGTTAGGTTTCTCCTAGTTATGATTACATTTTTTAATATTCACCATATAAATAGCCATCAAAATTATATGATGGAAAGGGATCATTTGAATGTGCTTGAAGATATATAAATGATATACTCTCTATGTTTATTAAAAATAATATTATGTCATGGGAAAGGTTGTTACAACATTGCAAGATATTTTGGGTCAGTTCAATTAGGAAGTTGATCCCTAAATCATTTGATTTTATCAAGATTAAGAAACTAATGAGAATAATGAGCATGCACACACACAATAGAAGGATGTTTGAGTTACACCCTTGTTATTGATTTTAATCTCTATTGGGATTATTATTGTCCCTAGAATTAGTCTCATTTACCATTTCCCTAGGTTCATATTTATTCTCCTTTTATTTCTCTTTGTCACTTGTTTAAGAGCCTTCGTATTTGTTTATTGACAAAAAATGTTATCGAATTGTTATAGTTCTTGGGATATAACAATAGCTTCTTCCATCTTAGTTGTAGGTTGTTTTACAATAACATATTTATATATTTTGGGAAGAAGGGACTGAACAAACAATCTAACAACTCATCAAACAAGGCGATATTACACACTTTCTTCCTATGTCACCCTTATTCCATCCTCAAATGTCCTAGGTTCAAATATGGAGAGGGGTAGAGTACGAACAGTGTTGTGGACTAAGCAATCAAATCATTGTATGAAGGGGGTCCCTTGTCCCACAAACAAAGGGTTAAAATACATCAATTTGGTTCTTGGCTAGGTTGTGACCTTAAAATATACTACTACTACTATTGTTATTATAATTATAAAAATGGACCTTCCAAATATGCATCCACCCTCGACGATGGAATCCAATGGTGGAAGCATACATAAATGAATGTAAGAGTAGTAGTTTCAAAAGCCCCATGTATGCCACCAAATGCGGTGAAATCCAATGGAGTTTGATCAAGGACCACTTTGTCCTACCAAAGAATATCTCTCTACAATATTGTGAATAAGTACCCTAAGATGGAAACATAAGTAAAACAACTAATATGTCTCTTCACATTTTATGATCCAGTAGGATATAGTTACTTGTATTATAGTAAGATTTCAAACATTGGCCTAAAAAATTTGGATGTTGAGTAAGTTGTTCACATTCAATGAGAATTTTTATGTCCATGACATGAATTGACAAGACAATATGAGAAATCCTCACTCTGCATTATTTCCCCTTATACTCTGTTATGGACACAATAACCACCCTTTTCTTTTTCTCTCACAAGTGAAAGGAAAGGCCTCCCCTACTAAAATTTGAACATTACTAATGCCTAATCCTCTACTACTATGAGCCTAATGTTTATTCTTCATCTACTTTGAGGGAGTTAGGGGTTCAATCTTTATTGATGATTGTATTTATGGATGTTTTTTAATCCTTGTGATATTATTATTCTTGTATTATGATGCTTAGTTGACATTTGTATCATGAAATTGAAAATTTATGTTTGGGACATTGTGCATATTTCAAAGTATTTGATGATCATATATGGTTGCAGAGATTGATGTTATATTATATACCTTGAATGAGTTTTCTCTTGGGGATTTTTGAATGGATGACTTAAATGAAGAACATGTTTTCATTTTACATCCTCTTGCTTTCATTTTGTTCCTAATGTCTTCATCTTTATTCTCTTATATATTGATCATATTCTTTGGTTTCACTCTTAACTTGAATCACAAGATCACTAATCCTTCTTTTGAGTTTGAGACTTGGCATATGTAGTTTTTAGGAAAATTATCTATAGCCATGCATGATTATATTTGAACAAGCCCCAACACTCATTCATAAGTTTCATTGAAGGAAAGGAATATAATTTTTATAGTATAATGGAAAGAGTCTTATTAATTTCATAATTGATCTCGTATTTTTTGTGGTTGCGGGAGTATCTTCACAGGAGCACTTCATTTATAGGACACTCCCTAACTCACCCTCCCCAACAATTAGACTTCGAGGGCAAGCCATCAGAGCTCACAAAACACTCCTTAAGTTCAAATCTCGGACCATTGGAATCTGAGAATCCATCGGACTCAAATCATCGGAGTGAGCTCATCAAATTTCACCCAACATTCCTTAACTTGACCTCCAAACATCATAATCCAATGAGAATCTATCAGAATGGGCAATAATTTAATAATATTTTTGGGGAAATGCGCAATCATTGGGAGGGGGAATTATTTTGATATTTAATTACCCGTCATGATGGAATCACTCTGATATCTCATTAGAGTGGACTCATTCTAATATCATGTCGAAGTGGGCCAACTCACATTCACTTTACCACCTCGACCATCGGACTCTGATGGCTTATTTACCACACAATTTTTATTATTTTTGTAATGATGGGAATTTAGGTTATATTTCATTTTGGGGGGGATATTTATTAATTTTTATTTCTTTTATTTTACATAGGTGCATGTAATTAAATTAATTATTTTCCTATTTTTATTTCTTTTTATTTTATTTTCTTATTTTAGAAGGAAAATTCACCAAAATTACAATACGAGTCTGAGGTCCTATGCCTTCTCTAAGTTATTATAAAAATTATCTAACATGACTTAAATTATTTAAACCATTCAGTTTTGGATTTCCTTCTGCATGTGGGATTATTATTTTTAGGTTAAAGATCAATGACCCAGATTCACCCACAGGCAGATCAAGGGCTACTGAGTGCGGATTTTCAAATGGACATATTTTGAGATACATGTGTTTGAATGAGGCCCATGATACATTGTTGGAAATATATTGAGATAAAGAGTGCATTGGAAGAGGTATTCATGTCAGAATAGTAACAAGAAACCTCGTAAATCGCAAAAAATAGAAAACCACACATTCAAAGGAAAAATTGACTATGCAAGCTTTGAGCAACCATAACTCATGATCCAGGAAGCCAAATCAAGAAAGAGAGGAATCATTGGAAAGATAATGAGGGGAAGAAAATATTAGAAGAATAATGTGAACTATATTAGCAACATAAATGACTAGAAAATTCAGGAGCCAATTAGGCACGTATTTAATTGGATATGGACTATGAATTGTTCAAAAATGTGTATCTCAAGTTCCAGGTGGTCAAATAAAGCATGAGATAACTCATTGGAAAGTTGGAACTGTGAAGAATATTTTAGTAAATTCCTTTTTACAGATTGATCACTAAAATGCTCAAAAAAATTGAAGAACAAAAGAAAATGTGGTTGGGTGGAATTGAAGATATTTCCAATAATGGTGACTCGTGCAATTCATACAATGAAAAGTTGTAACCGAAATAAATTAACAGTTACGGGAAATGAAGAGTCTCCCTTATTTTATAAAAAAAAAATCATTGTACACAGGGAAGATCATTTTTCCCATTGTAACTTCGGATGATACTTTTATCTTTGATTCAATAAAGAGAACAAGGAATTTTGGGATCATAAATGTTTCACGACTGTATATGGGACTCGTCTTCATGTGTGATTGTTTCATGAGTTTCCTACATAATTTGTTATATGAACTATGTATGTACATGTTGTTTAAGATGCTTATGAATTTACGATTTCTAATGGACACGGGAATGGTGTTGTAGGTGTAATTTGTAACTATTTATGTTTATATCTGTTTCATTATCATTTTCATATATTGTTGTTTTTCATGAACTATTTATGCAACCAGTGATATCATTTTATACTATATTCATCTATTAGTTGTTCTCCCGTCAGATAGATTATAATTATATTAGATTAGATTAGTTTTCTTTTAGTTTAGATTATATTTGGAATTAATTATAACTCTTTGGGGGGGACTCATTGTCTTCCCCTTTTTTCTTCTTTTAATTCTGAGCGAAAATGAGGCCCACATACTTGTTAGAAATGCTACACCAAACAAAAGTACTTCTAATTGGGACCTACCATCGAGAATTCTCCCTAACCTTCTTGATAGGATATTTGGACCTGCAATTAGAAATGACATGAAAAGGAGGGCCATATGACAAGTTGAGCCTGTGGAGTTGTTGTATTAATTTTATTTTTATTTATTAATAGAAACATCCCATATTACTTTATGGAGAATTTTTTCCGATACTCTACCTCCCAAACCTCCTAGAAAGATTTTACATTTCTTGTCTCAATTTAAATTTGACGATGATGGTGAAACCTCTGCATCTGAACATGCTTTGCAATTCTTGAAATTTTATTTTTCTCAAAATATTATTGATGGAAGTGTCATTTGCAAGCTATTCACTCCCACTATTGCATGATGGATCAAGAGATGGTGTGAGACTTTGTCATCCACCTTTATTCACAGATGGAAACAATTTATGTGTGAATTCTTAAATGCCTTTGAAAATTAAGATTATGATAAATTGTGTAAAGAAATTTTATAGCTTAGAATGAAAAAATATGAATCCTTAGAAGACTTTTCTATTCAATTTAGACATATTATTTATAGATTTCATTTGGATGATATGCCCTTTCTCAACGATTCACTTCTACTTTTAGTTTATCTTGCTATTGAAACATATCAGGTAGTGGATGAAGAATCTAAATCATGTCTTAATGCTAATTTACATGTTGATTTAGATTTACATGGAAATGCTGAAAATAATAATGATTTAGTTGAACTTCATATGTCTAGATCTGTATTTACTATGGGGGATATTGATTAGAGAGAGAATCCATTTTCAAAAGAAACATATGTATCCTCCCACCACTTCATCCCCCCTTTATTTCCTTGTGATGAAAAAGAGGTCTCTTGTGTCATAAATTCAAGTTTAGATTGTTTTGTAGCTAACCAAGAAGAGGTTTTTTCTGCAGATAATGGGACACTTTAGGTCACATTGATGGTTATGTCAAGTTCTCATTATCCTATATTTCCTATGTCATTGCAAGAAACAGAGGAGGAATATATGGAGAAAAACTTAAATTCTGATCATTTGGTTAATGAATAAAATCTAGACACTCATGACATGAATCCTTCCTTACCCATGGATAATTTGGAATTAGTTTCGTTTGATTTGAATTGTCTTTCTGCTATAAATATTTATCCTAGTTTAACCAAGATCTATCAAGAATTCTTTCCTATTGTTGGTGGATTAGTTATTGAACCTCATTGTTCTAGGAATTCTTTTGATTTTCTCCTTTCTTCTAACCATGAGTATGTTTTGGAAGATATTTTAGATTCTCATATTTTGCATGGGAAAAACAACCACACTAATATTTTCACTCAAGGATAGAAAATTAGCATACATGACATACCTCTTTTATCACAACAATCAACATTTTTCTTGAAAGAGGACAACCATGTTAAGGAAGAACGTATTGATTATGAAATCATTCCTAGTGTGCAGCTTACCGATTCAAAATCAGTCACCAATGTGCTTAAGGAAGAGGGACTACCATTCAAAAAGTCACTTTTTGAAAATGTTTTTTGTTCTAGAAAATATTTTCATTCTCTTAATTCTTCCACTTATTATTATTTGTATCTTGATCTCTTTAATGGTTTGATTTTGCAGGAGGCCACACGTTGTCCTATTCAAATAAACTCAGCAGGGTCAACCCATTTTGAAGGAATTGATGGTGGCAATGTGCATATGGAAGATAGGGAGGATAAGGTTTCTTCCCATGAACTTACTACAACTATGCTTTATCAATTTGTTTCATGGGATGAAGGGATTGTTGTAGCAAATGTATATCAAACAATGTCTTCTTCTTTTTAATCTTCATTTTTCATCAATAGAGAGTATTCTTGTTCAAGTAGCCCTTCAATTGAGATTGTTGGTGTTAGTTGATTCCACCATTGTCTTGAAGATATCTCCTATACCATGGTGGATGCAAGTCCATGTATATCATTTAATTTCACTAATTTATCTCAGGTTGATGGTTGTTTGAAGTATGAGTTTAGGGAGGCTTTCCAAGACAATGAGGCACTTTGGTCTACACCAATGGCTATGTCAGGCCCTCATTCTTTTGTCTTATCTTTAGGAATTAACAAGTTTATTTGCACAAATATTATCTCACCAAGAACACCTCACACATATTTTATGCATGGTTATCATTCAGTATGCTACTTTCATGTAGACTCCCTCCATCAATTCTATGATAGTAATGCTACATTTGATGATAGAATTGAAGCATGGTTGGAGGGATCTTATTCATTTATATTTCATATGAATTATCACTATGACATCTTTAATATGGTGAATAGAGTTCTTTATGTCTTAATTTTTCCTACTTTTTCTCTAAGTTCTGTTACTAATATTTTGTCATGAACATATGTTTGAAGGCTTAGAATTACATGGATGGATACATTGGCATTATGAATTTACATAGTTCATTATTTTCATCCAGTGTAGTGTAGTGTAGGAGTAGGATAGAATAGGCTAGTGTATTTTCTTTGCATAGTAATAGTTTTGTTTTCTATTTATTTTTTTAATTAGTCTTCTTGTTTCCTTTTCTTTTTGTTATTGTTGGTTGATTAATAAATGGATTTCTCAACAGAGGTGGGAAGAAATAGAATTCTTGCATGCCAAATTTGTTTCCCTTTAATGGATATTTAAATAAAAATTTAATTTTGATATGGGAAAATTTGTTTGATTTCATTCTCAAAATTTCTCCGTGTTGGGATAATTTTTGTATCATTCACTCTATTCATTATTCACCATATTGAATCTTTTTTAAGTATTTTTTCATCTTACAAGTGGGATATATTAAATGAAGAATATTACCCACTCCCTCTTCTTGTGAAAATGAACATCAAGTTTGTTCCATCTTTATGACCCTAATTTGAATATTTTTCATGATTGAATTTCTTTAGAACCTTGATCTCTTTTTCTCATACATAGTGAATTAAAATTTTGAGTGTTAATTTCTTCCCATATGAAATTCAATCCACTCAAATTCCTTGAAATTTATTTGGGTGATTATTTTCAGATTTAGAGTTATCCAAATGGTTGCTTTCACACTAACTATTTTACTTGATTACTTTCTGCCAACATGATTTTTTATATAGATTTTTCTTAGTATAGTAAGCTTAGTTGATTTTTTCTTTGAACGGATTGTTTTCATCACCCTTTAATTTAAATTTTGGGATTTTCGTTGAGCATATATTTTCCACCATTCAGTCATTTTTTCAAGGAAGAGTTTTTCTTTTATCTTGCATCTTTATTGATCCAAGTTTGCTTTTTTACACAGTAGAAATAGATATTCTTCCAGACTATCTAGGAGCATATTTTAGCATTTTAGACAAAATTGTATATAAATATTCTTGTTGAAATTTCTTGGGAATCAATCATTTTACTCACCATTTCTATGGATAATTGAAAATTCAATCCTATTTTGGTTAATCATGAGAATTTTAGACCTGATATTTTGATGGAAAGTATCTTTCTATCCTTTGGATTTGTTGATTTTAAGTCACTCATTATGGTCACATTCTTGAAATATTTGATTTTAATCATGGCTTAGTATTGCCCACTAATATCTAATTTTAAATCATTCAAATCCTTGGGGGTTGTAAATATTTTGATGGAAAATGTCAATGCAACTTCTAATATTCTAAATTAGATTTTTCAACATTTGTTTTGATCTTATCCATGATAATAAGTTTCAAGATGTCAATTTATTATGGTTGTAATTATTCAATCTATTGGGCCTTACATTATGTATGTCAGCATTCAATGAATCTGAAACTATAACACCAGATATTGTTCAAATTTATTCATAGCCTAGAAACATAAGCATGTTTGGGTCATGATTGGATTATATTTTGTTTGATATTTCTTGCTCATGGTATTGTTGATTTCGTTTTCCAAATTATCTACCTAATTATTTTGAATGGAAAACATATCTACTAGAGAGATCAATTGCTTACTCGTTGAATTTTAATTCTTTCATATTCTGTGTCATATGTAATCTCAAGGAAATGAAATGCATTTTTTTTCTCCTTAGAACACTCTTAGGAATTTTATGATATCAATTTCATGGTTTTTCCCATCATACCCAACTTACTACTTATTATAAATTGGGTTTTAGTCACCACATTTAATCATGATTTCTAATTATATATTTCATTTATGATGGGGGGAATAAATCCATCTTGGATGTGGTCTTATATTATTTGAACATAATATCTTTCTTTCTTCCATATCAATAGTGATTTCCTCTTTGTCTCTCACAAGTTTGAAGATAATCATATGGATATTTAGATTATTTGAATAGAATATCTTGCTTGCTTCCATATCAATAGTGATTTCCTCTTTGTCTCTCACAAATTTGAAGACAATCATATGGATACTTCGCATTATTATCATTAATGACAAGAGGAAATACAAACAGTGTTGTGTGATGTTGAGTATTTTTTGAATCGGATTTTTATTCATATTTTAAGCATGACAAAATTTTGTTGATGGATAGGTATCTTTAGAGCATGAATGGAATTAAATTTTTATGGTTCTATTTGTGTAATTTGATTGATTTTGTTTGCAGGAGAATTTCTCCACCTCAGCAATGCGCCATCTAGACAACACAACATTGCACATTCAAGGAGGGAGAGGCACCAACCCTCATTTTAAAATTCAAATTGTATTTAATGTAATTAAATGTGTAAGGCTCGAAGATCCAAGGTCATTGCCTTTGTGCAGGCTATAGGTAGAGTCACCTTTAATGGATAACAGACTGAGGAGATCTAGATCCGATCCAAACTAGACAACCATTGAATGTAATTCATTGTAATTTAATGAGAGTAGGTAGCTTGGAGGGAAAGGCTCGAGGAGCCCCTCTTTTGTAAAAGATATTTGTATCTAGAATCATTAGAAAAGAGAACTATCATGTAGAGAAGAGCAAGGAGAGAGCTCAAGTGAGTAGAGAACTGAGACTCTATTGCAGTCCATTCTTTGTAACCATTGTACATACATTCTAAGATTAATACAAGGCAGTTTTTCCTGCATATGATGTTGTGTGTGTTTAAGTGTATTTGGCGAATGTCATCTGTGTGTGTTATTTTGTGTTGTAGATGTATGTTAAATTCTGTCTGCAGGGTATAGACATAATTTTTTGTCTGTGAGTTTGTTGATTTTAGTCTGGGTTTTTTTGTGGCTAAATGCAAGCAGTGCATGACAGAGTGTTGAGGACTCTATGAGCTAGTGCAAAGAGTGCACATCTGAGTTCTGTGTTGAATTCGGGAAAGAATGTACCAGGAGGGCACACCTGAGGAATCATATACTCAAGGGAGAAGCCTCAAGGTTGTTGAACACCTTGGAGGAGAGACTATGTAGAGGAAGGCACAGGGAGACAAAATTGTTGAGGATTATGTAGAGCTCTGTGAGGTGGGCATCGAGTGAGTGCAAGGAATGCACAAAATAACTCTGTTTCGAGTTCAGAGAGAAGAGAAGTGTCAAGGAGAAGACACTCATAGAGTTACTGAACACTCTGTAAGCTCAGTAAGGAGTGCTTGAGTAGAAGTTTCCAAGAGGGAACTTATATCCCTTCAAGGAAGCAAAGGGGGGAAACAAGGTTGTTGAACACTCTGGAGGAATACCTATGCAAGGAGTGCACCAGGAAAACACTCAGACAAATTGTTGAAAGACAACCATATGAAGTCCAGTCAGAGCACAAGGAGTGCACGCAGAGAGAACTTATTTCAGGTTCAAAATCAAAAGAGCTCAAGCACAGAACGTACCAAGTGGGCACCATAAGTATTTGAGAAGATGTAGAAGGGTCGAGTCCCTTAGAGACTGAGCAAGATGAAATCTCAAGAGGAGCAGTGAAATTTTGAACACAGAGAAAAAGTGTGCACTAGGGCCGAGTTTAATTTACATCGCGAAAGATCAGGAGGGACAACATTTTAAGAAGCGTAGATGAGACCCAAAGTCATCGGGCTCGTAGAGGAGTCAAAGGTCGAGGCCTTTGACACTTAGAAATTATTCCAACTTAGGAGAAATTTCAAGCTCAGGAGGAGGAGTGACAACAACCGTTAGATCAATTGTAGAGGAAGAGATCTGGGTCGTTGAAACTTGTGTCCAGACACCCAGAAGAGCACGTAGGAGGACAGATCTCAATTGCTAGATTTGAGCGCGTGGACCAACAGTTGTTGGATCCAAAGGTAAGTGCACTAGGCTTAAACCTTTGAAGGTGCACAGGTGAGTGGACTTTGCAAAGTCTTGAAGTCCCGAAATCATCAAGATCATCCATCATTATGTTGAGAAGTGGCAACAGATCTGGAAGTTAAAAGAATTGAACTTCGAAGATTTACAAGGGGAAGAGCCACATAAATCCTAGCCGTTGGTGTTGGGAAGAACACGTGGTGAGAGATTAGGATTTCATTGACTTGTGACTCAGGGAATTCAAAGGCAGAGTTATAAGAACTTGTGAAGTCCAATTTCGTGATTTGATTGTAGCCATTGATAGAGGAGAGAGAGCATGAACCGTTGATTATCCAAGGAGAATGCGGGATATCAGGGATTGGGGGAAGGAGGTGAGGGATCCTCCAAATTCGCGAAACACAAAGTATTGATTCACGAAGAGTTGATCTAGACCGTCAGATCATAGGGAGTTGTGAGATGTTGATCTAATGCACATGAATATAGGGAAATCAGGAGTCGAAGGAGAGAGGTTATCAACCTTTCAACTTCAAGAAATGTGAAGTACCGATACGGAAGGGGAGAGAAAGACCATCGGATCATGGGGATTGTGGATCGTTGATCTGATGCAAGCGGAGCTTAGAGTTTGGAGCTTCAGAGATTGAAAGGATGAGCAAGCACTCTCTCAAAAGATGTGAAACACGAATTCGCGAAGTACCTTTTAGTTAATCTTGTGGTCACGGGGAGTGGTCACGTGGAGGAATCTTGCGCCTGGTGCTTGTTCGCACAGGTGGAGTTTCACATAAGGACCTGTGGATTTATTTGTGGATATTCTAGCATGGAATTGAAGAGATTATCTAGCTTGAGGATAGATAATATCCCGTGACCAGGAGGTCGAAAGACCTTGCCGAGGTGGGGGTGGTTGCATCACAACAAGACGAAGTGTCTAGGGTATCCAAATCTCATAATAGTCAACGAAACTAATTCTCTTGCTAAAGGGAATATAATAGTAAAAATTAGAATGATTGTTTATTGGGAAGAAGGATATGATGTTTGACTGAATGGATAGAACATGAATACATGATGATTGCATTGGAATTTGCATAATTTTTATGACAACCCATATAGTTCGATTTTATATTATTTTAGCATGATTTTCTTAGGATTAGTTTAATTTTGGTATTTACTCTTATTTTTGTTCTAATTTCATTTCAATAAATTAGTCATTTAGAGGAAGCGTTTTTCCCAAATTGTCAATAGTTGATCATGCCATTCTCTTTTGTTATGCAAATTGGGAAATGGCTTGTGTAACTAGCAACTAATAATTTTTCTCTTGAAATGAAAGAAAATTAGGGAAGTGTTAATCTAAACATGATTCTTCAAGTTGCTTTGCAACAATCATAATTAATCAACCAAAATATTTTCACCAACACAACAACTGATCAAAATATTGTCTCATTCATGTATTCCCATGTTTTTTAATGATCTAGTTGATATTTAAAGTCCTTTTCATGATCATTTTTATAACCTTTGTTATCACTGAAAAATCATCTACAACACTGCACACAATGGTTGAAGAAAAATATAAATGACAACAACAATTAGTTCACCTATAACACCAAAATCCATCAAAAGGAATAAAATTGTATAATTGGGTCGAAAATCAAAGGAAGTGCGTGCGCACAGTGCGCAACATGCGCAAGACAACACAGGCCTTGATGCACACTATGTGCAAAATGCATGACTGTCTACGAGAAAAGACGCACACTTCTATGAACGACACATTTATGGATCTTGTCAACCCCTCAAACACTTCTAGTCTGACCCCCAACACAATTTGACACTCATATCTCAGTGAAATCTATCTTGGAGGCTGGTTAAGGGATAGAGGGTGTCGTAAAAGGCCCCTTGTTCACACTCTGAACCAATTACATTTTTCCATGAGTGGATGCTATAAATAAGAGTCATTAGTGTGTTAAGAAAATAAGATCTTCAAGGTATTGTTATGTTGCAAGAATTCTTCTTTCAGAATCCTCTTTTCTCTTTGAAGCCTTCAAGCACCATTGCAATAAGCCATTCCACTCACCTCTTGAGGGAATATGTATTGATTTTTTTCACCATTTTCCATTTCTTCCATTGTAAGGAGAGAATGGATCTCAATTAGGGAACTCAAGAGCCCTCCCAAGGAGGAAGAGGGGACTCATAAGTCCCTTCTTTTCTCTACGGTGTTTTGTCTACTAATCTATTGATCCATTGGTTGCAATATGTTGGTCATTGTTTGATTTTCATGGTTCTAAGTTTCTCAAGCTTTCTAACATTTATTTCTTAGTTGTTTTTAGTTGTACTTTTTTTTTTATGTGTGTTTAGTTTGTCTAACCCACTCACAAACTTATTTCTTGTTTAGCAGGCTTATCTAAACATGAAAGTATTGTGTTTTTACTCACCCAAGTGACAAAACCAACACAACAGATTGGCGACCATACTAGGGATCAATATCAAATTCCTCCCTATTTAAGTCTTGAGAGAACTTCATTTCGATTGTTTTTCCTTGCAGGAACCAAAACCGGCCTAGCCCAACCTGCCAAAGTCAAAATGCAAAGCTAAGGAAGGAGTATTTCACTTGGAAATTTCTCCCTCGACACATGACAGGAACTGCACGACTTGTTAGGCCCACAGATGCGCACTCTGCGCACTATGCACGAAAAAAACTTCATTACTCTGTGCATTCTACACATTGTGAATTACTCTGCAAACTGTAACCCATGCATAAGTCCATTTTTTCAAATTGTAAAGGTTTTTATGAATGGTTTGAGGGCCCCTAGCCTTAAATTTTTATTTTTTTGTTCTTTTTAAGGCAACTACACTCCACTTAGAGTCCTTTCCCATAAGAAAGGTTAGCTAACATAGGCACTTAGAGGTTAAAAGCAATCATTATTCTCCTCTTTTTCCTTTGTTTCCACATGGATGGCTCATTTGGCTTTTAAAATTTTAAGTTGAAGTTATTTCTTTTCATACACAATCACTTAAAATTGGGACTAGAAGTTAATTTTAACCCTAAATTATGATCTTCCCACCCACCCTAGTGTGATGTTGGGAATCATAATGGTCGTTAAAAGGACATTTCATCTCCCTTAAAAAATCTTTAGGAGAGGACAAAGCCCCCCTAGCGTTCCTCTTAGTTTTGAAATCGTCTTAAAGATTTGTAAAGGCTCATACATGCCCACATGTTTGCAATATTAGGATAGTTTCTAAATGATTTCTTAGTTTAACTCATATTCTAGGAAAGTTTAAAGATCAAATTAACAGGCCCATACATGCCCACATGTCTACAAATTCTAAGATAGTTTCAAATATTTCTTAGTATAGACAACATTCTAGGGATTTTAAAGGATTTGTAAGGACCCATATGTCCACATTGATAGTTCTTTAGGGATTTAAATATTCCTCAAGGTTGTACCAACACATAGTAAGATAGGTAAATAAGATTTGTAAGGAACACAGAAAGTCCACATGCTGCAATCTCACACTTAACGTATTAAAATTTGTGCACACTTGTCAATTTCTTGCACACAAAAGTCACTCCTCACACACATAATTTAAATTAGAATAGTGGAGGTTGAAGTAGGTTTTCTCAAAAGGAATTATGAAAAATCCGACTACTTCTTTGGAAATTATTCACATCAATTAATTCAAACGAGGTTGGTCCATGACCCCAATCTCTCATCCCACCACATCTAAAAAATTTCTAAAAACGCACCAAAATTTCCTCCACAGGAGGTGCCAAAAGAATTTTTTAGTCTAGGTAGGATCTCAAGGGTAGGAATCCAGGTAACCCCCTGTTATCAGATTCTCACATTTTCAAACAATAGACATTGAGAAATAGGGAACTTTCAAATCCTCCAAGTCAAGTGTTCCTACACCATAAGGCAGGGAGATACCCATGAAGGGTTGAAGGTGGAGGTTCGATTGTTCTATGCATCCCTCCTTGAGTCACCCAACTCTTCTAAGGGAATCCAACCCGTGACCCATTTCTGAGGCCGAAAATCTAAATGTCACACTTTGATTGAGGTATTTAGTGGCCAAACTTAGGATATCCACCCAGGTGGTGGTTGTGGGATACAATCGCACCTTGATCAGATTTTCTGTGGCTATTGGAAAATATTGCCAACTCTTTTGGGATATGAACCCTCTACCCCTTATTATAACGGATTACTTCAACCTTCACTATTTCCTCTTTTGATGGCTTCAAACCCCAATGTTGAGTGCTATTGGAAGGCTCAGTGCTAATTGAGAGGAAGGACGATACGCCTTTTAGGACAGGAACATTTATTTTATTGTTCCCCCACACGGACAAAATCCATCTATCCACATGCTTGTTTATTTATAGTTGATTTATGTATGATGTTCATTTGATTAAATTCAATTGTGATTTATTCTATTTTGTGAAGGTCAAAAAGATACAAAGATCTTGTTCATTTATTTCTCTCTTTTCACCATTTTCACACATTCACTTTGCTAGTCCAAAACCATAGGGGAACCACATAATCCTTTTCATTATAGATGCTTGCAGAATATCCCTCCTATTCTAGGAGGAGTTCCTAGTTTTTCCAACTCACCATCTCAACCATCTCACACCCTCATGAGTGCTACGGTTTTGGGATCATTTTTACTTGGTTCTACTTTTCTTGGGTCCAATACCCAAGGCCATCCGTACATTATTTATCCTTCCCAAGGAGGCGGGGGTCAAAATTCTTCTCAAGGTAGAAGTACCACCCCACCAAATCCCTCTGAAGGGACAGGTCCACTACCTACTTACACAATGGTCGGAACTAATCCTCGCCAAATCTTCCTATGCCATACTTAGAATCCCTCATCATTCTTGATTTGAACAAACTCATGAATGATCCCATTTTACATGACCCCACATGGGCCAATATGCCTACCAAACTACCTTTAGATATTTCGAAGTTTGAAGGAAAAACAGGGGAAGATCCTGCCAACCATGTTATGACGTTCCACTTATGGTGCTCTTCAAACAACATCATGGATGATTCCATCTGCTTAAGGTTATTTTAGAGAAATCTCATAGGCTCATCAGCCAAATGGTATGTGAACAAAACATATGGGTCCCATGTGACCTTTGAATCATTGGCCAAGGCCTTTTTTTCCTTTTTCCAACTACCAGTTTGTCATGATATTGGCTTAGAACTTCTCTATGAGTTCAAACAAACCACTGCTATCCATATAGCTAACCACATCCATGAATGGCATCGGTGACGTAGTTTGTGTAAAGAAGAAACCACCAAAGAAAAACGTCTTGATTGGTTTCTGAAATCACTCATATTTGTTATTTCCAAGGACGTAGCATCCACTTTTCCTCAATCAGAAGAGGAGGCCATCAACAAGGCCCAATAGTTTGACCTCATCTATGCTCAATTAGGTTACTTGTACACAGTATTACCTGATGCACCCTGACCCATACCATTTGGCCAGGACAAACTTGGGATGTCCCACACTGCGAATGGGTTGATTGGTTATATGACCCATCTCAACCCTTACAACTACCAGATCACCACTAGTGTCAGTACAAATGAGGGGGAATTATGGGCCCACCATCCATATATAGGCCATTTTTCTCGAATTCCACACTCTGTTACAGAACCCCAAAGCCTTTGTTTTCTGATCCTTTCTTAGCCACTGGACCCTGATCCCACCATATATACATTCACATTCCCAGGGTCATCATTTGCAATTGGCCCTGGAGGATCCTTTTTCTCACATCATGTTCAAGTACGCATGCTCACTTTCATTTTTATCAAATAATTGTTATATTATCTTTCTCATCAAATATTGTTCACGTCGGGTATTTAGTTTTCATTTGTGTAGGTACTTGTTCAAAAAATATTACATCCCCTTCAGGTATATGTTCAACATTGGAATGTAATTATTCCCTCTCTAAATCAATTTCATATCCCAGTCACACCCTATGAAATTTCGGCTCTACAGTATCATCACCTATACCACAGTTTGGTACTATCATTCGATAGAACTCTCCCCACATGAGTTGTCCCATTCATAGTTCCCCTTGGAAACTTGACACTCATGCTGATTTCACCCCCTAGGGGTGGGAGTCTCAATAGTCTTATGCACTTCTGAGAATGAACACCATAATTCTTCTCATCATATTTCTAACCTTCCCAATGGACTCTCAAGCCATATAATCTTGGTTCTATTTACTGCATCTTCACAGTTTCATTATCCCTCCATCTCATCCACCATAAATTTTCCCATCTGTAGATTGTCCTCCATCCATTTACCCAATACATAAACCCACCCATGGGGCCCCCACCCTTCATCGGTTCTCTTTCACAATCTTTCACCCTAATAGGCCAAGCCATATTTCACTGGGGAACCCTTTTCTGTATTTGTATACTCAACCCAAATTATTCTTTATTTCTTTGGTAATTGTATAAATATTTTATTTCCAACATATACATAGTTTTTTCATTGTCACCCTTCATGGCCTTCTTTTCCCTGGAAAAGAAACCCATGTCATCCTTGGTTGGTGCATCCACTCTTTCTTCATACCAAAATAATTCATGAACCCAGAATATCTCAAGTCCATGTATCCATGATCTCTGAGTATTTTCACTTTGTTAATACTCTAACATAGTTTAACCCCATATATAGTCGTCCCCCTGGCGCTAGATCCAGTTTTAGGGTTGTTTCCAATCATCCTTCAACACCCCAACCAAGAGAAGTCTTGAGTCCTACAACATCTTGACTTCATTCATGTTACCCGTCAGTACCTGATATCATCCATGACTTAGTCGATTTCAAGAATCCCTTTTCTTCATGGAGTCGTGTCTCCCTTCCTATCAACATCATTACAATTTCCAGAAGGGTGACAATATCTTGATTCTCATTAACTTTCAATGAGGAGCCTCGGTTGACATAGAAAGAATCACAATTTCTCTCTGATTCCATTGACCCCCATAACATTTGAATTTAGAAAAAATCTCATGTTACGGTGGGTCTTACTATGTGACTATTGCAGTTGTTTCATACCAGCCGAAGACCTATGAATTTGTTAGGCCATCAGTGCCTTCGATTCATCGATAATTCTTCCAGTTTTCCTTGCCTCACTTCAAATTTCATTCATCATTCAGAACTATCAAATTTCATTATCAACTATCCCCGAGGGTGATGCCGTTATCTACATCAACATACATATTCAGTTATAGTCTCATATTTTGGTTTCATGACACAAGCATGGGGTATGCCTGCCTCGTTTGTACACATATTTTCTTTTTGCTCCCTAGAGAAAGTTTTGGGTCCCACAATTTTCCCTCTCCCTCTGATGAATTGCTCTTGCATTTCCTCTCTTTACTCTTCCTTATAATGGCACTCTCAACAAAAGAAACATTGATGTATTTCGGTTATACATATGCTCCTAACCTCACACATCATGTTAAGGTCCTAACCCGCACATAGGTAGATCAATGTATTCATATGTAATAAAGGTCAATATTAATAAGGCCTTTCAATAAAATAGAATAAGGCGGATGTAAGAAGACATAATAGAAGCTCCTTCTTCTAGAAGGATCTTCCTCTAGATGCTTCTCTTAATAGACATATTTAGTATAAATAAGGGTCAAGGGTATGAGAACCCTAGCTTGGAGATTATTGTAACAGAGC
>ML783888.1:354764-366284 GCA_009831015.1 Picea engelmannii | reverse complement strand
GAAAGAATCATATTACTGTATCATATTAAATGTGAAAGAGAGATTACAACCATGGCCTTGATGTCGTAAGGTCCCTTCCAACTGTCCTTCGTTCCCCACACACTTTCACTCCAAGAATTCTAAGAGCATAGATCTGATAATATTCACAATCTATCTTGACAAAGAAAATCTCAAAGCCACTTCAACCAAGCCAAAGCTAACAAGCTCAAGAACCAACAAAGCTAGCCCAAGCTCACAAAAGATAACAAAAGCTAACTTTCTCCATGAGAATTCCTCTCCTTTTATAAGTTGAAGAGATTAAGGTGAGGAGGTTAGGATGATCCCACTAAATCATGAAAGCAAGTAAGATCCAAACCTTTCGGATGCCACCTCACCATAGAATCTTCTCCTTCTAGAAGATTCACGAAAACGCTCATTTTTCCCACGTGCTGGAATTCTCGTACCCTAGCTATAGAGAAACCCGCGAACACCTAGCACCCTGGCTATATTGCAACCTATGAGAATGGGTCATTCTTGCACCCTGCCTATATATCAACCTGCGAACTTTCCTTTTTATAAGGCTTTTACATAGGAAAAAGCAATTTCTTTTCTCAGGAGAAGTTCTTCTCCCTTCTGTCTTTAGGAACTCAGGCCACTGTGACCCCTCTGAAGGAAACATATAGGTTTACATCATTAATGATCATAGGGATGATGAAAATAATGTGTAACAGAGAGCCCCCCAAAGTATGAAGTTAGAATAGAGTGATAGCTGAAATACTTTGTCGAGTGTGTAGGGAATAAGGAATAGTCGGTTGGAAACCTGCCAACAAACAAGGAAATACAGTACAATAATAAATCATCACTGAGGTAGGCATTCCCATACTTAGAATACAAATGACTCAAAGAATAAATGCCGACATGCGAAGATCCATGTTAAGTAAGACAGGTCATGGCCACGAAACATACACTGTGGATCCATGCCGATACGACTCAAATCTGATCATAGCCACCAAAAATACACTGTGGATCTATGTGTTAAAGACTCAAATTTGAACATAGCCACTAGACATACAATGTGGATCTATGAAACAGTACACTGAATATACTCCAACACAACCTGGATCTATCAGAAAATATCCAGGGTCTTCATCTCCGCCACTCTATAGTACGAATCTAACCATGTGAATACATGTGTTGAAGTCGAACATGGTAGAAACCACTTGATTACCGGTCATTAGTGTATACCATTAACAAGTATGAGGGAAATCACCATTAATGTCAATGACTCCCAAGTTACACTAGTACAATCTAACGAATGTGAATAAATGAGCTGAAGTCGAACACTCGGAGGAATCTCTCGATCAGGAGTCAATAATGAAAACCCACTGTCGAAAGAGAGGAAACTTGCCATTGAGGCATGCAAGTTCCAAGGTACCAATTGGTTTCTAAGTCTATTTCCTGGATAATGAGTTGAAGTCGACATGAAAAGAGTCGTCACAGGAGGGCCTTAATGTATCCCACATCAATGACACGAAACAAGTAACAAGATTTGATGTAGATCAGAGTAACAAGTGATTCAGAATTGACTCAGGGATGGCCGACACAATAGAAGGATTTAAGAACTGTAGAAATGGTCGACGCAATAGAAGGCTTTTCGGGTTGAACTTCTCTTTGAACATATTGACGACACGACAACTGTCTTGGAAACACTGACTCAACAACAAGGATCACAGACCAATTTGTAATATTATAGGATTATGATCGGGAGACAAGTGGATTTTCCAACCTAGACACAAAGAAAGTGAAAGGGTGTCATGTTCAAAAGTGACTCTCCCACATAATACAGGTTTAGACACAATTCTTTCCCAATTTTTCCCCCACCATTTATGGCGAGTACCTCTTTATTTTTACGCAAGCTTGAGGAGGATAACATATTCTTGTAATGTAAGCTCATCTTTCAGACGAGTCCCTCGGAGTATGTTTAATGAACCCTAAGAAGGAGTGGTTCGGTCCCATTGTGGGTCTTTCGATGTTTATTTAACGAGTCCAAAGAAAGAAAACTCATGGATTTTTCATGTTTAGATAGTTTGAAAAACACTTAAAGAAAACTCAGATCCCATATGGGCCTTTCAATGTTTGTTTTATGAGTCCAAAGAAAGAAAACTCAAATCTTTTTCATGATTATAGAGTCTAAAAAACACTCAAAAGATAACTCTCTCAGTTCCTTTTTTGTAAAATAGTTTGATGAGACCGAAAAAGAGATAAATTATCGCTCATCAGATGCTTACTTCAAATACTTTATCGAGCGTGACAATAGCAAGGTCGCTCGGTGATCTTTTCATGTTTAGAGAGTTTGAAAAGATCTTAAAGAGGACTCCAGGGGGTTCCTTTTTCGTATAACCTTTACGAGTCCGAAAAAGTGATAAAAGTATACTCGGTTACATTCTCATTGATTTACGAGAATGAGAAAGAACAAAGACTAAGATCGGTAAATTATTCTCATGTATTAACGAGCATGAGAAAGAACAAAGACTAAGCTCGGGATTGTTTTCATTTTTACACAAGCTTCAAAACAAAACAAAACTATGCTTGGGATAGATTTTAATTTTTACACAATCTTAAAAACTAAACAAAACTATGCTTGGACCTGGTTTCATTTTTACACAAGCTTGAACCAAAGGAAACTATGCTTGGGGTAGGTGGTTTCATTTTTACACAAGCTTGAACCATAGAAAACTATGCTTGCGACTTCCCAACGCATGGTTGGTACTTAGCCCCCAGCTTAAGAAACTAGTGGCTCTAACTTCAGCATGAAGTCTAGAGGCTGAGGCAAATGCCCCCCAAGCTTCATTTCATCCAACAACAAAAGCAGAGGAAATGAATCTTCAAAGACTAGATGAAGGACTTGACTCAAATAGAGAGGGGGAAAACTATTTCATTGTTTAATGAGCTTGACATAGAAACAAGAACTATGCTCGTAACCTCTATTTCATTTTTTAACGAGGTTTCCACAGAGACGGAAAAACTATCCTCATAGTGGTTTCATTTTTTAACGAGCTTGAAATAAAAAAACCATGCTCAAGGACCTCTGTTTCATTTTTTAATGAGGTTGCCACAGAGACGCAAAAAATATCCTCGAAACCTCTCTTTCATTTTTTAACGAGGTTGCCGCAGAGATGCAAAAACTATCCTCAGTACTTCTTCTTGATCATGGATTCCATGGCAAGGGACAAAAATCGTTTATGGCTTCCAAGAGGTCTTCACTGGAAGGAAGAAACAAACTCTGGAAGGACACCATGTCGAGGGTCGCGACAGGAGTTAAGAGATCAGGCTATAACAACTCTATCAAAGAGATTATGATGCAACTCTATCAAAGAGATTATGATGCAAATTGCTCCTCTCTGAACAACCGCTCCTACCAGGACCTTCTTCTTCCTGCCCGAAGAGTTATAAAACCCTTCAACTCTTGTATCGGGACTTCTTGTTCCCCACAGGACACTCTTTTGATCTCCCGACAGTCACTTCGGGAAATCGGGCTTCATGATATCGCGAACCCTGTGTGCATGTCCTCGTGTGATTCGAAACCCCGAACCCCGATGATCAAAGGGTCAACGGTTCACCTCCGTCAAGGACTTCCCTATCGGGATATCGCTACTCGCGATATCAATGCTCTGTATTTTCAAACCCCGAGCACCGAGGTACCGATTCCCCAATACAGCGCCACCTGTATTCCACTAGCTCCCGGGGTCCCTCGCTGCCACGTCACCTCGGGATTTTGCGGATCGCGAATCCACGATGCAAGTTTTCCCTGTTTTCGAAAATCCTGAACGCCGAACCCCGATTCTCCGAATCCTCGGGATCTTGCGCCACGTGTCCCTGCTCTGATCGATGGCTCCCGATAAATTAGGGAAATCGCTACTCGCGATTTCGACGAGTATGAAAACCTTGCAATTACAAACCCCGATATTCCGATATGTGATGGCTATGGGTTCTGCCTGCGTCTAAGGGTTAAACCCCGTGCAATTTCCCCGAGATCTGACAGTCCGCGGGATTTCGCGACTCTCCACAGCAATCCCTGCAGTCAATTCTCCTCCTTGAGGATTTCTCCTGGGTCTATTCCCACAGCCTTCATGGCGGAACTATCCCTCCTGAGCTTAACAATCTCGACTTCCTGAGAGACTTTGCGCACACTGCTTGCACTCGACCTTCAACCACTCTCCAAGCGTTAAGTCCTTTGGATTCTGTGCACTCCCAGCCACTATAATCCCTAGCTTCCTTTGCTTAGACGAAGTGTTGAGACTTCTAACCCGACCTACACTCCTCCTGCACGACTTTGGTAACCCAATTCAACTCCTGGGAAGATGAGAACAAGAGTTCAACTGACTGGCCTCATCAACTCACTCTATGCGGATGAATTCGACTGCACTCTATGCAGGAATCTCCTAGCTCAGACAGAGAAACAATTGAAACTCATTCTCCTCCTCTCTTTCAGACTTCAATAAATCTCTAAAAACACATGCACATCATATTCAAAAGCAAATGCATACAAAGGAAGCAAACATTCATAAGCACACAAGCACATACACAGAGAAAAACAACACCAGTCATGAAATTGAATCAAAAGCTCTTTCTATTAATCCAATATGTACATGAGGGATCTCCACAAATTCTCTACTCTGCTTCTCTTTTCTTGCTCTTGGATGAATGAATTCTTCCTAATACAATAATACAAAGGAGGGTGCCTATATTCTGTTTGCCCTCTCGAATTCTACAACTATCAAATCTACAATAAATTCCTATCTAATAGAATTAAAACTAATAAATGCCTTCCTATCTATAATACAATACAAGTGCGCTTCTTTATGAATAGCTTCGTGAAAGAGCGGTGCTACAATTTCCAAAGCATTTCAAAAACATATGTGCTGGCGTTGTCCAACTGTATTTTCTTTCTCCTCGCGCGGGCTCACTTGATGAGGTGTGGATTCTCCTGCATCATACTCCTCGGCTCAAAAGATTTCATGGGATCCTGTCCATGAGCTCCTGCATGGTGTGACCATGCTTCTGTATAACTGCCTCTATCTCCCAGCTGGCATCCTCCACTGGGTGATTCTTCCATTTCACCAGGTATTCAAAATACTGCTTCCGCCTGGTCTTCCTGCCTACTCTTTTATCCAGTATGCACTCCATCTGAGGCTTCTGTGCAACTGGTAATTGTTTCTGCCACTGAATCACTGGTTCCTCAGTTTCAGCTTCTGCTTCTCCAGCCCTGTATGGGTATAAATCTGAAATATTGAAAATCGGAGATATCCCGATGCGATCCGGCAACTCAAGCTCATAGGCATTTTCCCCGAATTTCTTCAGGACTTTGCATGGCCCAATCTTCTTCATATTGAGCTTGTTATACGTTCCCCTTGGGAACCTTTCCTTCCTCAAGTGTTCCAGAACCATGTCCCCAACTTCGAACTGAAGTTGTCTCTTCTGCTGATCGGCTCTGCGCTTATACTCCTTATTTGATCTATGCAGTCGTTGCTTCACCTTTGTGTGAAGTTCCTGCATCGCTTCAGCGAACTCTTCAGCACGAGCACTGCTAGTTTCAGCCTGTTCTGACTCCCTGAGATCAGAAACTCCTCTTGACTGTGTCCCGTACAAAATATGAAACAGACTCTTTCCTGTACTCCGATTCACCCAATCGTTGTACGCGAATTCTTCCTGTGGTAATATCTGGTCCCAACTGCTGTGGTGCTCTGTCACCAAGCTCCTCAATAGATCCCCCAGACTTCTATTTACCACCTCTGTTTTCCCATCTATCTGCGGATGGTAAGCAGAACTAAACGCTAAGTCAGTCCCTATCTTCTTCCATAGCGTCCTCCAAAAGTGACCTATGAATTTCGTATCCCGATCCGAGACTATGCTTCTCAGCAATCCATGAAATCTGACAATTTCTTTGAAAAACAAGTTTGCGATGTGGGTCACATCGCTAGTCTTCTGACACGGTATGAAATGTGCCATATTTGAAAACCTGTCCACCACCACAAAGATGGAATCAACTCCTCGTTGTGTTCTTGGCAGTCCTAGCACAAAATCCATGCTAATTTCCTCCCATGGTTTCTCAGGTATAGGCAATGGCTGATAGAACCCTGTGTTCTGCTTTCGGCCCTTCGCATGTTGACATATCATGCATCTATCAACAAACCTTTTGACATCAGTGCACATCCCTGGCCAAAAATACGACTCACTTAGCTTGGCGAACATCTTATCATGTCCAAAGTGACCTGCTAAACCTCCGCTGTGTTTTTCTCTCACCAAATTCTCCCTCATGGAGCAATCTGGAATGCATAGTTGATTGCCTCGGAACAACAATCCTTCCTGGATCATGAAATCTATCCAAGGGCTCCGATCTCTGAGAACCGTATTCTCTGCTGCTTCGTAAGCTTCCCCAAAATCTGCATCACCTGCATACATATCTTTCAGGTTTTCAAAACCCAATGTCTTGACCCTGAATTCCTGCAACAACAAACATTTCCTGCTCAAAGCATCAACCACTTTGTTAGCAGTTCCTGAAATGTGCTTAGTGACGAATGTGAAATTTTGCATGTACTCTACCCATTTTGCATGCTTTTGGTTCAACTTATCCTGTTGACTCACGAATTGCAACGCATGATTATCGTTGTACAAAACGAATTCCTTGGGTATCAAGTAATGCCTCCACTTTTTCAATGCATGTATGATGGCATAAAACTCTTTATCGTAGGTGGAGTATTTTAGCTTTTCATCATCCAGCTTCTCGCTGTAATATGCCATAGGTCTGTCATCTTGACTTAGGACCCCTCCAACAGCGTACCCACTGGCATCACATTTCACTTGAAATTTTTTCTGAAAATTAGGCAACACTAGCATTGGTTGCTCTGTTATCTTCCGCTTCAACAGATTGAAGCTCTTTTTAGCCTCGGCTGTCCAATGGAAAACCTTATGTTGTTTCTTCACCGTGTCCATCATTGTGGCGCTAATTCCACTAAAATTCCGAATGAATTTCCTGTAGAAGCTAGCCATTCCATGGAAACTCCTTACCTCAAAAACGTTCCTCGGCGATGGCCAATTCCTGATTACTTCTACCTTTTCAGGATCCATCTTCAATTCATTCGCCGAGATTACAAAACCCAAATAAATGAGTTCTGTCTGCATGAAGGAACACTTCTTCATATTTATCAACAACTTTTCCTGTTGTAGCCTTCTCATCACAATGGCCAAATGTTTCAAGTGTTCAGCCTTGGTTTTGCTAAAAATCAGTATGTCATCCAAATACACGACCACAAACTTTCTGATGAATTCCTGCAGGACTTCATTCATCAATCTCATAAAAGTGCTCGGTGCGTTTGTCAAGCCAAATGACATGACCAGCCATTCGTACAAACCCTCGTTTGTCTTGAATGTTGTCTTCCATTCATCTCCCCCTCTCATTCGGATCTGATGATATCCGCTCTTGAGATCAATCTTTGAAAAATAATTTTCCCCGCTCAGTCAATCCATCAGATCATCCATTCTCGGCAGTGGAAATCTATACCTGATGGTGATTTTATTTATTTCCCTAGAATCTATACACATCCTCCAGCCTCCATCCTTCTTTGGACTTAGCACTGTCAGAACAACACATGGACTCAGACTCTCTCTGACCAATCCTTTATCCATCAAATCCTGTACCTGCCTTTTGACCTCCTCATTCTCCTGAGGTCTCAACCTGTACGCTGCCTTATTCGGCAAACTTTCCCCGGGTATGAGGTGAATATGGTGACTCACACTTCTCATCGGTGGCAACGAACGAGGTAGTTCATCCATGATGATATCAGCGAACTCTCCCAACAGTTCCTGAATCTCGTCTGGCAAGTCGTCCACTCTTGTACTTGTCAGGACAATTCTCGGTTTCCTGACAACAAAGAATTGCGGATCTTCATTCTTCTCCATCTCTGTGAGAAGTTCCTTCCCACTCATGAGAAGTATGGTGCTGGTTACTTCCGACTTCACTTCATTATCTTTTATCGGAAGCAATCTATGGGTTCTCCCATCCTTCTCCAAGGTGTATGTGTTCATTCTCCCATCATGAACAACATTTCGGTCATACTGCCATGGTCTACCCAGCAATATATGACATACGTCCATGGGAATAACATCACACAGAATCTCATCATGGTAATTCCCAATTTTGAATTTAACTAAGCACTGTTTAGTGACACTTACCCGGTGTCCTTTCTGTAACTATGAGACTTTATATGGGCTCGGGTGCTTAGTTGTTTCCAACTCCAAATTTTCCACCATCTTGGATGAAACGAGATTATCAGTGCTTCCGCTATCAACGATGACCTTGCATTTCCTATCCTTGGTTGTGCAAGCTGTCCTGAACAGTCTGCTCCTTTGCACTGAGCTTTCCACCTCTTTCTTAGGTGTCAAAAGGATCTTATGCATCCCAAGCAATCTTCCGCTGTCTGCATCTTCGTTCTCAGCATCACGCTTCTGTGCTTCAATGATGTGAGCTTCACCTCTATCCATTTTCCTATCTGTACAGTCAACGTCTTTATGTCCGTCCTTCCCACATGTAAAACATGTGATGACTCCTCCTCTTCCTCTACCTTGACCTCTAGTACGAGGAAAAGCGTTCACGTCAGCATATCCGCCACCCTGCTCTGTATGTTGTCTCCTCGGCTCAGCATATTACTGCCTCTGTTCAGTTTGTGGCTGCCTCTGCTGTGAGGTTCCACCCCTCTCAGCCTTACCCTGAGGTCTCTTCCACTCCTCCTTGGGCTTCTGAATTCTTTCCTGGGCAACAACCTTGCCTCTTGGTTGACTTCTGCCTCGCCCTTGCTGTCCCTGCTTGTGTCTCAGCTTCTCCTCGGCTTTTAGAGCCATCTGGTAAGCATCCTCAACTATTCGGATGGTAACCATGCTCAATTCATCCTGAATGTCATACCTCAGACCATTCAGATACCTCGCCACCTTCTCATCATCGCTCTCCCGATGACCTGCTCAGATGTTGAGCCTATAAAATTCCTCGGTGTACTCTTTCACTGTCATCAACTTCTGTCTCAGGTTCTGCATTTGCCTGAATAGTGTGATCTGGTAATCTCTGGGGATGAATTTCACTTTCATCTTCGCGATCATCCTGTCCCAGCTCTTAATCTTTTGTTTTCCTTTGCAGTGCCTATCAGCCTGCAACTCGTCCCACCATAAGGATGCATGTCCTTTCAACTTCGTAATGGCATGCCTTACCTTCTTGTTCTCTTCGATGTCTTCATAATCGAAGTAGGTGTCGAGTGCTCGGATCCAATCCAGCAACTCTTCTGCATTTAGACTCCCCTCATAGATGGGAATGTCCATCTTGGTCTTTGAGCTCATTCTAGAAATGGCTCTGATCAACCGTTCGGTTGAGGCATCCTCTGCTGAGACCTCTTCTGCATCGTGTCCAGCCTCCTCTTCCACCTCGGAATCACTGAACTCTACTGCACTCACTTCGCGTCTCTGCACAGTCTCCATCTCCTCTAGCCTTGCTCGAAGATCTCGCATCTGGCGCTCCGTTTCCAGATTCCCTGTTGGCCTACCTCTTCTTCGAGCATCCCTGTCTTCTCAATCAGGTGACTACCTCTCTCTTCTGGGCGACATTATGTCTTCTCTTCTCTGCTTCAGAAAGTAAGAGTCTTCCCGCTCTGATACCACTTGATGCAAACTGCTCCTCGCTGAACAACCGCTCCTACCAGGACCTTCTTCTTCTTGCCCGAAGAGTTATAAAACCCTTCAACTCCCATATCGAGACTTCTTGTTCCCCATAAGACACTCTTTTGATCTCCCGGAAGTCACTTTGGGAAATTGGGCTTCGCAATATCGTGAACCCTGTGTGCACGTCCTCGTGCGATTCGAAACCCTGAACCCCGATGGTCAAAGGGTCAATGGTTCACCTCTGTCGGGGACTTCCCTATCGGGATATCGCTACTCGCAATATCAACACTCTGTATTTTCAAACCTCGAGAACCGAGGTACCGATTCCCCGATACAGTGCCACCTGTATTCCACTAGCTCCCGGGGTCCCTCGCTGCCACGTCACCTCAGGATTTCACGGATCGCGAATCCACGATGCAAGTTTTCCTTGTTGTCAGAAATCCAAAATGCCAAACCCCGATTCTCCGACTCCTCGGGATCTTGTGCCACGTGTCCCTGCTCTGATCGACGACTCCCGATAAATTCGGGAAATCGCTACTCGCGATTTCGACGAGTATGAAAACCTTGCAATTACAAACCCCGATATGCCGATATGCGATGGCTATGGGTTTGGCCTGCGTCTAAGGGTTAAACCCCGTGCAATTTCCCCAAGATCTGACGGTCTGCGGGATTTCGCGACTCTCCACAGCGATCCCTGCAGTCAATTCTCCTCCTTGAGGATTTCTCTTGGGTCTGTTCCCACAGCCTTCACGGCGGAACTATCCCTCCTAAGCTTAACAATCTCGACTTCCTGAGAGACTTTGCACACACTTCTTGCGCTCAACCTTCAACCACTCTCCAAGCGTTAAGTCCTTTGGATTCTGTGCGCTCGCAGCCACTGTAATCCCTGGCTTCCTTTGCTCAGATGA
Organism: Picea engelmannii; assembly: GCA_009831015.1. NCBI lineage: Eukaryota > Viridiplantae > Streptophyta > Pinopsida > Pinales > Pinaceae > Picea > Picea engelmannii. The sequence continues at coordinate 355,695 of ML783888.1, read as the reverse complement.
AGTGTTGAGACTTCTAACCCAACCTGCACTCCTCCTGCACGACTCTGGTAACCCAATTCAACTCCTGGGCAGATGAGAACAAGAGTTCAACTGACTGGCCTCATCAATGCACTCTATGCAGATGAATTCGACTGCACTCTATGCAGGAATCTCCTAGCTCAGACAGAGAAACAATTGAAACTCATTCTCCTCTCTTTCAGACTTCAATAAATCTCTGAAAACACATGCACAGCATATTCAAAAGCAAATGCATACAAAGGAAGAAAACATTCATAAGCACATAAGCACATACACAGAGAAAAACAACACCAGTCATGAAATTGAATCAAAATATCTTTCTATTAATCCAATCTGTACATGAGGGCTCTCCACAAATTCTCTGCTCTACTTCTCTCTTCTTGCTCCTGGATGAATGAATTCTTCCTAATACAATAATACAAAGGAGGGTGCCTATATTTTGTTTTCCCTCTCGAATTCTACAACTATCAAATCTACAATAAATTCCTATCTAACAGCATTAAAACTAATAATTGCCTTCCTATCTATAGTACAATACAAGTGCACTTCTTTATGAATAGCTTCATGAAAGAGCGGTGCTACAATTTCCAAAGCATTTCAAAAACATATGTGCTAGCGCTGTCCAGTTGTATTTTCTTTCTCCTCGCGCGGGCTCGCTTAATGAGGTGTGGATGCTCCTGCATCAGATTACCATGTCAACTACTGGATCTAAATCATCAAAAGTTGAAGCCATGGACGACAATGCCACATAATTGACCTGTGGCGGGGGAAATACTGTCTGCATACACAAACCATTCAGGGAGGCAATCCAAGAAGGGTCAATGAATGAAAGTTGATCAACAGTCACAACTCGTCCATCATGAGGGAAAGATATCACACGAAAAAGAGTAGAGACAATAGCTTTCATGGCATA
>ML783888.1:316488-350644 GCA_009831015.1 Picea engelmannii | reverse complement strand
AATTTCTTTTCTTAGGAGAAGTTCTTCTCCCTTCTCTCTTTAGGAACTCATGCCACTGTGACCCCTCTGAAGCCAACAGATAGGTTTACATCATTAATGATAATAGGGATGACGAAAATAATGTGTAACACTCTCCTTCCTTAGATGTGCAAGAATCAGATCACCAACTTCAAATTGAAGTTCTCACCTGTGTTGATCTGCTCTCCGCTTGTATTCTTGACTTGAACTATGCAATCGCTCTTTGATTCAGCTGTGAAGCTCCTTCATTCCTTTTGCAAAGTCCTCTGCACTAGCACTTCTGAATTCAATTGGTTGTTCATATTTCAATTCAAAAACTCCCCTTGGTTTTATTCCATATACAATTTTGAATGGACTCTGCCCTGTGCTTCTATTGGGTGGATCATTGTAAGCGAATTCCACATGTGGCAAAATGTGATCCCACTGACTGTGGTGTTCAGTCACTAAGATCCTTAGAAAATATCCCAAGCTCCTATTTAACCTTTGTTTGTCCATCCATCTAAGGATGATACATTGATCTAAAAGACAAATTTGTCCCCAGCTTCTTCCATAAGGTCCTCCAGAAATGTCCTACGAACTTGGTATCTTGATCAGAAATGATGCTCCTAGGTAAGCCATGAAGTCTGACAACTTCTTTGAAAAATAGGTTCGCGATATGAGTTGTGTCACTGGTTTTCTGGCATGGTATGAAATGTGCCATATTGGAAAATCTGTTAACTACCACAAAGATCGAATCACATCCTCTTTGTTTCCTTGGCAACCCCAATATAAAATCCATTCTCACTGCGTCCCACGACCTTTCTGGAATGGGTAGTGGTTGGTATAACCCTGTGTTCTGCCTTATTCCTTTCGTATGCTGACAATTTTTTCACCTATCCACAAATTTATTGACATCTGTCCTCATCCATGGCCAAAAATATGAGTCATTCAACTTTGATAACATCTTATCATGACTGAAGTGTCCAACCAATCCTCCGTTGTGCTTTTCCTTTAGAAAATTCTCCTACATGGAGCATTTTGGAATACATAGCTGATTTCCCCTAAACAATAATCCATCCTGGATCATGTATTCAGTCCATTGGTTTCTGTCTCTGAGAATTGGATTCTCAAATGCCTCATATGCCTCCTTAAAATATGGATCATCCCTATACATTTCCTTAAGGTTATCAAAACCCAAAGTCTTGACTCTGAATTCATGCATAAACAAACATTTCCTGCTCAAAGCATCAACAACTTTGTTAGTAGAGCATGTATTCAACCCATTTAGCATGTTTTTGGTTCAACTTCTCCTGTTGAGTCACAAATTGCAAAGCGTGATGATCATTGTACAAAACAAACTCCTTGGGAACCAAATATTGTCTCCATTTCTTCAGTGCTTGTATGACTGCGTAGAATTCTTTGTGATATGTGGAGTACTTAATCTTCGCTTCATTCAATTTTTCACTGAAATATGCGACCGACCTATCATCTTGGCTCAATACCGCTCCAATTGAAAATCCACTCGCATCACACCTGACCTGGAATGTCTTGCTGAAATCTGGAAAAACTAGAATTGGTTGCTTAGTGATCCTCTTCTTCAGCAAATTGAAACTCTTCTCTACTTCCTCTATCCAGTGAAAATATTTATGTCTTCTCTTGACTGTATCCATCATTGGTGTGCTAATCCCACTGAAGTTTCGAATGAATTTCTTCTAGAAGCTAGACAAACCATGAAAGCTCTGTACTTCAAATACGCTCTTCGGCGATGGCCAATCCTTAATCGCCTTTATATTTTCTAGATCCATTTTCAGTTCATTTGCAAAGATAACAAAACCCAAATAAATGAGTAATGTCCTCATAAATGATGATTTCTTCATATTAATCAACAATTTCTCCTACTGTAATCTTCTCATTACTGCAACTAGATGTTTTGAGTTCTCTTCTTCTATCTTGCTGAAAATTAATATATCATCAAGATATACAATGACCAATTTTCCAATGAAATCCTTCAGGACTTCGTTCATCAATCTCATGAAAGTACTGGGTGCATTTGTTAAGCCAAATGGCATGACAAGCCATTCATACATCCCTTCATTTGTCTTGAATGTTGTCTTCCATTTATCACCTTTTCTCATTCGAATTTGATGATACCCGCTTTTCAAATCAATCTTTGAAAAAAACTTTGCTCCACTCAAGCAATCCATCAAGTCGTCCATCCTTGGCAATGGAAATATATAACTGATGGTAATATTATTGATTTCCCTTGAGTCTGTACACATTCTCCAGCCTCCAAATTTCTTTGGGCTGAGCACTGTCAGAACAACGCATGGACTCAAGCTTTCTCGAATCAATCCTTTGTCCATTAAGTCCTAGACTTGTCTCTTAACTTCTTCATTTTTCTGCGGTGTCAATCTGTACATTACTTTGTTCAGTAAACTAGCTCCATTTATAAGATCGATATGATGTCTTATACTCATGATAGGTAGTTCATCCACTACTATATCAGTAAACTCTTCCAGCAACTCCTGGATTTCTTTTGGTAAATCATCTATTCTCGTACCGGTTAAAACAATTCTAGGCTTCCTAACCACAATGAATTGTTTGTCTTCCTTCTTATTAACCTCATTAAGAAGTTCCTTCCCACTCATGAGAAGTACAGTGTTGCTTGTCTCTGTTTTCACCTCTTGGTTCTTAATCGACATCAACATGTGAGTCCTACCATTTTTTTCCAGGGTGTACGTGTTCTTTCTCCCATCATGAACCACATTTATATCATATTTCCATGGTATACCCAGCAATAGATGACAAACATCCATGGGAATAACATCACATAATATTTCATCTTTATATCCTCCTATTTTAAATTCAACTAAACATTGTTTAGTGACATTTACCTGATATCCTTTTTGTAGCCATAAAACTCTGTATAGGCTTGGATGTGCAACAGTCTCCAACTCCAGCTTTTCTACCATCTATGTAGATATGATATTGTCTATGCTACCGCTGTCCACTATGACCTTGCATACTCTATCCTTAGTTTCGCAAGTAGTCTTAAACAGACTGTTTCTTTGGGCTGGGTTTTCTGCCTCCTTCTCTAGTTCCAAGAGAACTTTCTTCATCATCAAAGATCTTCCGCCCTCAGCATCTTCTGCCTCAACATTTCATCCTTGAGCTTCCTCAATGTGAGTTTCACCACCATATTTCTTCCTATCTGGACACTCATAGGATTTATGTCCAATTTTTCCATAGACAAAGCATTTCACTTCACCTCCTCTACCTCTTCCTTTTCCTCTGGCTCAAGGAAAATTATTTATGTTAGCATACTACCTTCCCTGTGAGCTTCCTCCTCTCTCAGGTTGAGGTTGAGGTTTCTTCCCCTCTTCTTTAGGTTTCTAAGTTCTGTCTTGGGAAATTGATTTTCCTCTGGCTTGACTTCTACCCCGGCCTCTCTGACCTTGCTTCCAGCTTAGCTTCTCTTCATCTTTCAGAGCTATCTGATAAGCATCTTCCACATTTTGAATGGTCAACATGCTCATCTCATATTGAATGTCATATCACAGACCATTCATGTACCTAGAAACTTTTTCATCATCGCTTTCCCGATGACCTACTCTAATGTTTATCTTGTAGAATTCTTCAGTGTATTCCTTCACTGACATCAAATTTTGTCTCAAATTCTACATCCTCCGAAATAGAGTGATTTGATAATCCCTAGGTATGAATTTTTCTTTCATCTTTACAACCATTCTATCCCAGCTTTTGATTTTCTGTTTTCCCTTGCAGCGTCTGTCAGCCTGCAGTTCATCCCACCATAATGTTGTATGCCCTTTAAGTATAGTAATGACATGTTTGACTTTCTTGTCTTCCTCGACATCCTCATAGTCAAAATGTTTGTCTAGATCTCTAATCTAGTCTAGAAGTTCTTCAACATCCAAGTTTCCCTCATACACTGGAATGTCCATTTTTGCTCTATCACCTATCCTTGCAACAACACTAAATAGGCGTTCTTCTACAACATCTTTGACTGCAACTTCTTCATTTTCAGCTTCATTTTCACTTTCATCCTTGCTGATATCCCCAGTGTCGATTGTGCACCTCTATGTTGTCTCCATAGCATCAAGCCTAGCACATATTTCATGCATGTTTCTTTCCACTGTTGGATCATGTATTTGCCTGTCTCTTCTTCTTGGCATTTCTCTTTCCTTTGCTGGATCAGGTATTTTCCTGTCTCATCTTCTTGACAACATGGCTGTAAAATTTCTCCCTTCTCTCTGATACAGAAAGAAAAGAAATGGTTCTAAGATCTTATACCACTTAATGACGTAGACCCCCGACCCTCTGTCTGAGATCCACACAGGATCATTCTAAATTCTCATCATGACGAAGCAACTCCTTTGGTTCCTTGTTGAAACCTTCAACTAATCTGATCCACAGGTCCTTCATGAAAACTCCACCTGCACCACATGCACTAGGTGTGAGTCTTCTCCTCCAAACGACCACAACCCGGGCCTTAGCGTAAGCACCTTTCATGACTCGTAATCTCATGAATTTGTGAATTGAAGACCCTCGACTCCAAACCTCCGATACCTAAGAGTGCGATATGGGTATGGCCCCTTCCTTGCTAGTGCCTCTACCAATGACCATTGGATAGGGCCTAACTCTATCACCCCTCGCAACTCGCAACTTCATGAGTTGGAACGTTGATCCCTCCTGCTCCTCCTGCTCCTCCTTTACGAGTCCCCAAGACGCAATAAGTCAACAATGGGTTGAATCCTTTTCCTAGGGGATGTGTGTCCTCCACCTGTCACCGCTTCCACTTTTCCCCAGGCAATTGATGTTACACCACTTGTCAAGCACGCGGCCCCACCTAACAGATGTGCTACGTTTCTATATAATCCCTTAGCGCTCGACACTTTGTGACTTCTGCAGTTGAATAGAAGTTCTTTCAACCCCTAAACCTCTGATATGCGATACCCCGCAAAGGTTCTGATCCAACGGTTCTCCCGCAGCTTGGATATAACAATCTGGATCTCCTTCTCTACTCCTCACAGCTCACAACTTCGTAAAACCAAGAATTTTGGTCTACCCTCCAAACTTACGAACCCCGAATTCGTGAAATGATCCAACGACATGGGTTGAAATGAGATCAATGGCTCATATTGACCCTCTCATCCTGGGTGATGGATTTAACCGATCTCTAACCACCTTACCACTCTGCAAGATCCAACAACTCTTGCAACTTCGCACTTCCTTCACGAAGTCTTGTCATCGTCCATACGGCTCCACTGGATCCTACGGTCCTCATGATTTCGTGAGCTCTCCACAGAGAATTATGACCGCCTGATTCATGCTTCAATGACCTTAGCCTAATGACTGAGTGTTCTCCCTCCTGAACTTAACTTCTATATGACGGTTTCGATCTCCGTCTCCATTTGAACACTTCAAATGTGTTATCCCTCCTGAGCTTTCACTTGCAAAATCAAGCCTTCCAAAAGGTTCTTGCTCACACTCCTTGCGGAAAACTTTCAAATAACCTCTGTTTATTTGAATCTTCGACCCTATGCACTCTTTGCAATAGTAGTCCTTCAACCTTCACCTTAGTTGATAAATTCTAAGGTCTCAACCAGCCAGTGCACACCTTGCATGACTCTGTGCTTTTCTTGCACTTTTGCTGGTATGAGAACAACGATATCTCTCCTGAGCTTTGTGAGATAAAATTCAGAACCTCGTCAACGCACACCTTGCAAACGTTCACTGTACTCCTTGCAAGAATTCTCAGGAAGAGAAACAATTTAAACTCGTTCTTTTCCGCTCTCAGACTTCATACATTCACCCTGAAATCATACACACAATGCAGCATTGAAACAAATTCATAACAGAGAAACAAATCAACTGTAAACATACCATTCAACAAATGTAAACAGTAAGCATCATAACACCATGAAAGTTGAGTCAAAGCTTCATATATTAACTCAAGTGCTCATGTACATGGGTTCTTCTCTACAGATCTTTGCTACAGCTCTCCATGATGATAATGTTACAATGATACAAGGGTGAGGGTGTCTATATCCGTTTTCCCTCCTATGCTTCTAAAACTGTCTAGTCTAACATTCATATCTACCTATTTTACATTAACAAACTTAAATGCCTATTACATCTGGCAGGTGAGAGTAATTTCTCCAGATCTGATCATATATCTAAGACATAAATGTAATTATGCTCCTCCTAGCTATCACATTAATGCTTTAGTTTTCAAAATTCAAAAAGTTTTCATAAAAACGTGCCCCTTTTTGCATCTGCACATTCAGTTGCTCCTTTGGCTAGGTGCGCGCTTTGGCTTTGTACAATGCTCCTGCATCAAACTACTTTTTTTCCAATATATCCAATTATTTGCAGGAGATGTCTTTTCCATGGTTTCACCTGTAAACAACACTGAAAACGTGAAATATTATTTGATGCGATGCACAAAACAAAATATGAGGCTATTAGAAGATTTTGATGATAACGGTTTTATATATGAAAGAGGATCCATTGTATTGAAAGGATTTTTTTTCAAGAAACCCATCAAACTGATACTCATGTTTACTTTCAAGACTACCAGTTAGATGTTACAAGTTGTCAATATAGTCATTTGGTATGTGCAACACACATAAAGTTAATATAACTTCAATAAAAAATATATATACATATATTAGAAAATGGAAAATGTCAAAAAGTTGATCATGAATGAATAATTGAAGATGGAATACCATTACAATTTTTTTAAACAAGTGACACATGTACATTCCAGAATTTTTTATTTTGCATTGAAAGTACATGTATTTATGAATATATAGAATTCTAGAATCATTTCCAGTTTAGTTTACTTTCATGGTCCATTCAATTAAGAAAAGTTGTATTTCCCATGAATTATAAAATTTACCAAACCTTATTTACAATTTTAGGGAAGAACCTATAGATTGTATCTAGGGAACCTAAATTGACCTATACTTTGGATGATTATACTTTAATCCTACAAATTATTCAAATCATATACACAAATCATTTAATGCATATAACCAATTTACTACATATAGGATAAATGCATTCATTATTTGCAATTTGATTGTTCAATGTTTTTTCATATGAAGAGGATAACTTCATATCAAAACTAGGACCCATTTCCATGTCATTATAAGGGACTATTGATGGCTTGGAAAAACTTTAAATTATGATAAATTTTAATATCAATATAAATTTTAAGGAAGATTGCTTACTTATATTAAATCTGATGACTTGTTTTGACTATTTTCATTGTTGAAATTATATTAAATTTGATGACTTGTTTTGACTATTTTCAACCATATTTCCAAATCAAACAAAATTTAAATTATAAGTGAGAAACTATAATTTTTATTTCACATTTTCTTGAATATTTCATTGTGAAATTTCATAAGAACCTATAAAATTTGATGAACTATAAAATTTAATTTTTATTTTACATTTTCTTGAATATTTCATTGTGAAATTTCAAAAGAAATTATAAAATTTGATGATTTTTTTTTAAATCAAGAAAATAGTATATTGATATTATTTCATCCCATATTTTATATAAATAAACATAGTGCAAGTAAAATCAATACAAGACAAAATATTACATGAGTGTTCTTAATATCACTTCTATCTCTTCTTGTGCTTTTCTTAGCTATTGTTATCATCTTTGTAGTTTTCTCATAGTTGTTCATATGAGAAAGAAGGTGAATTCAAATACCATTAAAATTTTTCATTAAGATGTTGATGTAAATTGATATTTTGATGTAAATGTGAGACCATGTCTCTCTGAAAATATTGAAATGATAAAGACCATGTCTCTCTGAAAATATTGAAATGATAAATGTCCTAGGTTCAAATTCAAGTGTGTGTAAATACCCTTCTGTGTGTTTCTCTTACTTTGTAATATTTATAGTGGTTTTCTTCATTCTTCCATTTGTTCAAGTGATTCTTTCTTTCTATGTCTTCTAACCCATTGTTACACTAATTTTCTTAGTTCTTTCTTTTTTTTCACGTGAAAAGAACAATTTCACTGTTATTCTATTAGAATCAAATGAAATTTTTTGTTACATGTGGATCTAGAAAGTGATGATCAAAAAAGATTTGTAGTCTTTCCTTCCTTCCACATTTTTACATTGTACAGTAAAGTTATAAAAAGTCATCTAGTGTCATATACAAAATTATTCAAAAAGGGGACATCTGTAAAGATCCGGTCTAGAAAATGTAAAAATTTTATGTACATACAACAGTTCCATCAACAATTTCTTCATAAAAGAGCCAACCAAAATTTCCTTTCATTGCCTTTTTGGAGAGGTTCTCTGCTACTTTGTTGAACTATCTATGTATGTGCATAAATTTGATAGATTCAAATCTATTATTTAAGCTTTTGATCTTGTCTGTTACTTTTTTCAACTGTCTATGTACGTGCATAAATTTGATAGATTCAAATACATTATTTAAGATTCTAATATTTTCTTTCCAATTGTTGAGATATAATAGGTCTAGGTTGGATTTGGAATTTATCCAGTGGATAGTGACCTTGGAATCTCCCGCAACCATCAATTTTTTTATGAAAAAGTAGGAAATGAGCAATAATAATCCCCATAGGCCCAAGAGTTCATCTTTATGTTGAATTTTATCAGTCCACAATGAAATATGTTGAATTTTATCATTCCCCATAGGCCCAATAACAATCCATAATGAAATATGTTGAATTGTATCAGTCCCCATAGGCCCAAGAACATTCCACAATGAAATATGTTGAATTTTATCATGTGTTTTTTAACAATCCACGGTGAATATAAAAGGAAGCATTTAAATTAATACATAGTAGGTTAGGCCCAAGATTTCAACTTTATGTTGAATTTTGTCAGTCCACAATGAAATATGTTGAATTTTATCAATCCCCATAGGCCCAAGAACAGTCCACAATGAAATATGTTGAATTTTATCATGTTTTTTTGAACAATACACAGTGAACATAAAAGGAATAATTTAAATTAATGCATAGTAGAAAAGTATTTAAGATTTGATGCTTAATTTAATGCATTGTAAAAAAGAGAATATACAAAACTTTAGTTCAAAACTAACAACTTTGCCACTTTTTTTCCACCAACTTAGTGAAGACAGCTTTGAGCATTGGTCAAACCACCACAATCTATCAAGCCAAGCCTTGAACCAAACCAAAACAATGCTATTCTTACATTAGTAATGGTGTTTAACATATTAACAACAAAGCAATTTTATTTCAACATTGACATAGTAAAGATAGAGACTCTCATCATTTTAATTTCATAGAGATATCTATTGGTGAAATGGAAACAGCACAAGCCTACCATTTATGGCACATAAATAGTGGTGCAATGAAGAAATAGAGAAAACACAAAATTAATGTCCTACAAAGACATAAGTTAGAATATGAAAACCATATTTATGTTATAGCTAGCTTAAAAAATAAAATCAATATTACTAAAATAAGAACAAAGTCTTATAAGCTTCATAATAAAACTCTCATTGAACAAATCCTCTAAAACAATTTAAAACAGTATCGTAAAACATAAATTAACCTTTTTAGAAATCAAATATGAGACAATAAATTGATATTTTGAATTCGAAAAATATCAAATATATATAATCAAAGTCTGAATAGTTATACTGTCAAATACATAGGTTCCACATCCTAAAATGGATGATAACAAAAACTAAGACATTTAACTCCAAAATTATGGACTCTAAGCCATCGCTTTAAGATAGATCACTTCATACCTGCTAAAAAACAGAATTCCAAATTTAAAATTTTACAATTCAAACATGCAAAATAAAACAGAATTAAAAAAATATGATTAAAACAATATTGGCATACATACCAAAAGAGTTAAGTCTCATCCTCCAACATACTCTTTCCCACCAAATATAATGTAAACATATTTTCCACCAAATATAATTTAGACATCTATAACAATAAAAAACAATAATAATAAAAACAAATAACACATATTAGCATATATATATTAACTAAATAATAAATAAACAATAAGAAATAATAACATATTGAACCATAGTTAAACAGATTTAAGATAGTTACTCTCCACATTAAGCATACATGATTTAAACAATTTGTAAAATCTTATCTAAAATCTTAAAAAAAATTAAAGAGAAAAATTGTGTTATTGGAAAAAAAAAATTGTGTTCAGAGTTAGAGTTAGATAATAATATGAAAATAAATATAGAACCGTGTATGAAGAAAGTTCACAAATCTCCATATTAAGTCATTTTTCCAATGAAATACTTATCTCCTTGTGAATAAAGTCTCAAATCCTTCAGGTGAAATTATCATCCCAGGTGATGTTATTTGATCTTATTTACTCGGTAATAAAATACTAATCTCCTCAGCAGTAAAATATTTCTCTCTTCTTCTGCAGTGGTCATATAATCAAATTCCATAATTCCCTTTCAAATTAAAGGACTCGTAAATATCCATATTAATACATTCTTCCAAAAAAGTACTTATATCTATGAAAGTTCACAAATATCCATTTTAAAAACCATTGTTCTGGAAAATACTTATCTCCTCTTTCTGTGGTGAAATAGATGTTCTCATATAATCTTTCATGTACATGAAGAAAACACAAATCTGCACATGTATATTAAGTCATTCTTCAAAATCCATTTAAATATTTCATCTTTGGGATGTATTCATATTACATATAATCAAATTCTCTTTGAAATCATGTGTGAGCTAGCTCACATATACATATGCATAGCTTATTTGTAAATCTACTTGAATGTTGGTTTTTGTGGTTAGTAACCAATTTATTTAAGAGTTTGACAATACCCTGGCAAGAAGGAATTCACTTTGTTGTATGTAGAAAACACAAATGTCCATAGTACGCCATTCTTGGACAAGAAAGAAAGAAATGAAATTGAAGAAAAATTAGAAACTTTCCCTTTTCTGATGTGGGATAGAGTTTGTTCTCAGATAGTCAAATGTTCAAGTTCAAAATTAGGTCTTCATCATGATCTAAAATTAAATAAGTTTGAATGTACACCATTTAAGACAATGATATGCTTATATAGGGGTTCTATATATTTCAAAATAATTGATCAAAGTGTTGAATAGAAAAGGCTAAACTAAAAATTTGAGAAAACAAAAATTTGATAAAAGTAAAAAATATAAGCTTATTCAAAATAAGCTTGAACACTTTTATATAAAACCCCGACATAAAAGAAAATTAAAACTCACTAATGTTCAATGAACATACATTTATGAATCATCCTGAATGGACGCATCCTTCCCAAATATGGGTGCTTCCTATGCTTCCTCATCAATCCCAATCTTCCTCCCATGCACACTCTCAGGTACTCTCTGCTCCACATTACCCTATATGACACATTTCAAATTTGAAAATTTGAGAATTAAATTTAAATGATTATAACACATTAAATTTAAATGATTTTAACAGATTAAATGATACATGTGAACTCCCACCCTCTTCAAACTCTCCTAATGAGAATTGAGACCAGCCTCCCCAAATAATAGGAAATGGAATAGGGATCTGTGAATAACACAACTAAGAACTAAATCTAGGATTCATTGTATTCACATTTATACAAAATTATAAATGTTGTTGATCTCTTATTCAAAAGATTGGAGATTGGACAACTAAAGTGCTCATCTGTGGATATTATAAAACACTTACTTGATTCAACCCATCCAAATTTAAACTTGTGGAATCAAGTCCCCTATTTATTGGAGATTTCATTTAACATATCTCCAAATTGTAATTAATTGCAATAACAACTCGATTATTTCTATAGATACAATGATATATAAATCTATAATTAGAAGTAACCTATCCTAAAATGCATCAAACATTTACTAACTAGAACACATACCAATTTGTTGTTTGGGTCATCATTCCGAATGACCACCTTCCAACCATCACGGATAAATTTTTCATACTCCTTAATATCTTCTAGTGACATGGTATCTAAATCTGCATCTATTTTATAAACAAATATGGTCTGTGAATTGGCTTCCGCTCCCTGACGGTTCACGCCAACATAAACACCATAAAAAAATTGTTTCCAAATTTTCCCCGATTGCATTCCTAACCTATTTTCCAAACTATGATAAAGCTCACAACACTGAATGTGAAGAAAATGCCCCTGTTGGGTGAGATACTAAAGGTCGTGGAGACCTCGTCAATGTCGCATTTCGATATGCCCCTTTGTGATCATGCATCTGTCATTTACCAGTCCCATAATAATCAGATGGTAGACTAGTATAATTAGGGTGCATATGCATGAAAAACTATACATAAAAGTGTCTTGCAAAATAGTGTGTAACCTCATCGTTCCACAAAAATTTCTCATTTACTGCAAAAAATCTGTTATACAGATTTCCTGCAATGTCAGGGTGCTTAAAATATTGCACCTTCAACATCTTCTTCTTTGGACCATCTTTGAAATTGAACATCAAAATTGTGTTTTCTTTTGAAATTTTATTTTCTATTGCCTCTCATTTATCAGGGCCCATCACCTCTGACTTCCGCCACCTCATTAGATCAACAAAACTGTCAATGGTTGTCCCCATCTTTTGATATGTGTAATGAATTCAAAACAATGTTTGTTGGTGTAGGGTTAGATCTAGGTTTCATCTCCAAGAGCGCACCAACAAGCCCTAACTATTGACCCTTTTGGAAACACTTGCGAGGCAGATGCAGTCTCACCCGAAGTTTCTATGGGGGGTTGTAGGACACATATGTCTATAATCAAGGGAATACAAAGTGGATTCAACACAAGAACAACAAAGCATCTAGATGTCAGTTATCAACTTAGTCCTACCTCACACATTTATCTGTTAGATCTAACACATTAATGGAATAACAATATATCAAGAATAAGAAAACACAACATCAATCACACACACAACACCAATATATACGTGGTTCACCCTCTCCCTAGGGTTATGTCCACATAACTGTGCTTTATAATATATTAAGATGAAATCATAGAGTTCTTATCTGCGCTCTTAGCTAGCATATCTTCTCTATTTTTCTATGTCTTCCCTCCCTGCGCACCCAGCTGTAGGGTTGATCTTCACATCCAACTGAATATCTTACAACATAGACTTCCCTCACTCCTCAATGCTCTATCTCTCACTACCATAATCACTCATAAAAATAACAAACTTTGGACTCTTCACTGACCCCTCTTCCCTCATCTAATGTCTTATTTATACATTACAATGACTCACCGACATCCTTAGGCGGAAAACTAAGTTTCAAAACCCTAGATACCAAAACCCTAGGTGTATAAAACCCTAGGTCAACTTGACCCATGTTTTCAAGGCTTCACTAGCCTGTCTTTCCTTCCTTCTCACGCGGTGCTCCAAAGCATCCAACGGTGGATTTTTCTGCTTGTTGGGTTGTCCATAATCCGTCTTCCTTGTTGATCTGTCATCATCAATATCCTCATCCAATGGCTTGCTTTCTCTTATTTCTCTATGTCTTTTCTTCTCTTCTACTCACTTCGACCCAGTATCAGTAACTATGTCTTCCGCGTAGTTCACATTTTGTGTTTTTTGCCTTAATCTTCGCTTACTTCCATACCGAAGGGAAAATAATGTGCAAGGCTTGTTTACTCTCCTGAGGGAGTTCCAAGACCTTAGAATCACTTTCCAAACTCCTTTAAACACCTGATCATCGCTCAAGGGTCATTTCTTAAGTAATCCCTTCCCAGGGAAGTTCATCACCAACATCTGAATGATAGGTGGGCGTAGGCATGTAATATTTTGTTTCTTGATAACACGGCCTCCTAAATCCACCTTCACCCTATGCACCAACATTACAATATTTGTGACACCCACCCTCTCTTTCATTGTCATCCCTTGCTATAAAATCATTGTCTACACACATATTTGAAAGTAATTACAACATTTAATTTGACATAAATTTAAATACACAAAAATACAACAAAAATAAAAAAAATCAAATAAAATTGCCAAAAATATTCTCTTGTCCTGAGGTATTCCCTACATTCTTAGGTGTAGGAGTATCAATGTGCAACCTATATAATAATGTTGCATCCATATCACTTGCTTTAGCACATTCTGCAGTTGATCTATTCACAGACTCATTTGATAATCTCCTCTGATGAGATTGTTGTTGGTCACTCAGAGTCTTAGTCGAAGAGGGAGTTTCTCTTATTCCTTCTTGGGAGAGCCTAGAGTATTTGCGAGGAATGTTTGGAGAATATCGTGTCAACATCTCTCCTCAATATCTATCCTTTGGAAATTCATGAAAATTTAAGCACAAGACAAGTACGAGTTAATATCTCCAAAATTGACCAACAAAAAATATGAAGAAAGAAAAAAAATAAGACAAAATTAATAGAAATGTTCTTTATGTTAGACAATTATAATAGGGTGATGCATAGCTCCACTACCCATGCCCATTTCAAATATATTTTGGTTTCTTAATATTAGTACAAATAACCTTGGTAAATCCACCAAGAGTACATGGGTCAAAGTCTGGTAACGGAGTAGTGGTTATCTATACGGGCAATCATATTTCATGCATCCAATAGGTATGGAGCATAGTCCATCAAAATCAATGATTAACTTTACACCATGTTTGGTTGGATGGAAGAAATATTCCATGTACAAATAAATGGCACTAAGTATCAACAAGTCTATATTACACTTGGGGGGGGGGGGGCATTAATAGATAAAATGTATTATATGATTGCAAGTTGTTGGAATTTTGTTTATGATGGACCATTTTATATATTAAGCGTCTGTGATTAGATTATTTGATCCTGCTAAACATTCATTTATATGCGATTATACAACATTTTTTATATGCTTACCAACCTTCTTCTAGTGACCCCATCGATACAGGGGCTAAGAATGGCCTCTAAATCATTTTGGTAGATCAATCTTGTCAGAAACCTCGTGGACAACCAGGACTTGGTCGGGTGATTCCAATGCTTGTGTAAATACAAAGGGTAATACATCACCATATTCAACTAGTATCTTATCCAAAGGGTAATAGAAGCTCATGTTCAACTAAATGTTGGTGTAAATACAAAGGGTAATAGATCATTAACAAGGGTATTTCAAAGGGTATATACTATTATCCAATACATATGGGTTTACTTACTCTGATTAAGAGAGAGCTAAAGCAATGGAATCAGCTTCATATCTTACCCATATGAGCTATGTGAATATTACAATATAGTTAAGAGTGTAGAGTTTCAATCTAAGGTATAGGCAACTAATCACAAAATGGATGATGAAAGTTCAAATTGCATTTCTACTATGAGCCTTTCGTTGTGTTCTTATCATTTTTCTTGGGTATCGTTAATTATGTTCTATTTCCGAGTCTTCATACTTTTAAGCCCTTCTTTTTTGAAAATGGAAACTAGCTTGACTTTTGGAGGAATCGTAATTGGTATCTCAGTACATGGCATTGGAGTTAGACATTTGGATTTAAATTTGTTATTTCTTATCGTTTTGTAAATGAGACATTGACATGAAATGTTCATTACTTGTGTCTTTTTATTATTTTGCAAAGTACTGTAACATATTATTGTTGTGGGAATAATTGCAGTGGACATTTTCCCCTTGTTTCAAGGTTTATTTCTATCTATTGTACGTGATATTTTGTAGATTTTAAATCTGTTCTTTCTTCTAGCTTTGTAAATGAGGCTTTGACATGAAATATTAATGTCATTTATTAGTTTATCTATTAATGCAAAGTGACTGTTAGATATTTTGTTGTATATATTCTAAAGGTTTAGGGAATGACAACAGTGAATATACTACCTATGTTTCATTGTTTGTTTTTTGTTTGTTGTGCTATATTAATGCAGATTTTCCATTACATATTACATTGCAATATGTTATAACATATTCCAATGTTATAACAGTGAATATACTACCTATGTTTCGGTGTATTTGTTCTATAGGTTGAAGGAATGACCTCATTGAATATATTGCCTATGTTTCAAAGTTTGTTTCTATTTATAATATTTTTATAATGGATATCATTGTTTTTGGGTTTCCTAGTAGCCTTGTCACACCTCGAGAATCAAACCTTCATAAAGTTTGACTTCTGCAAGTTCTTGGCAAATACAATGCACCAACAATTTTTAAATTTTAGGGATACCAGGTCATTCAAGTACCAATATCACTTGATACATATTTTAATCCATCAAAATACTCACATCTGGGTTATTTTAAGTCTAGTATGGTGAATGACCAGCCAACATGTTTCTCTTCCAACCATTGACTGGTTGCCTATGGTAAGAGATCATGTCACCAATGAAGGTTTTTTGCAGTATGTAAACTCTTTTATGTCTATATTAAAATTTATTATCCAAAATGAAGTATTTGTTATAATTATTCTTTTAGTCAAAGGGTCACTACAATTGCAAAACAAAACCAAAGTGGGAGACTAGTTCATTTTTTAGGAGTTTCACTACAATTGCTATGAGATTTTCTTTGTGTTCTTATCAGTTTTCTTGGGTATCGTTAATTCTGTTCTATTTTTTATTCTTCGTACTTTTATTCCCTTATTTGTTGAAAATGGAAATTATCTTGACTTTTGGAGGAATCATAATTTGTATCTCAGTACATGGCATTGGAGTTAGACATTTGGATTTAAATTTGTTATTTCTTATCGTTCTATAAATGAGACATTGACATGAAATGTTCATTGCTTGTGTCTTTTTGTTACAGTGCAAAGTATTGTAACATATTAATGTTGTGGGAATAATTGCAGTGGACATTTTCCCCGAGTTTCAAGGTTTATTTCTATCTATTGTACGTGATATTTTGTAGATTTTAAAACTGTTCTTTCTTCTAGCTTTGTAAATGAGGCTTTGACATGAAATATTGATGTCATTTATCAATTTCTCTATCAATGCAAAGTGACTGTTACATATTTCGGTGTATCTATTCTGGAGGTTGAGGGAATGACTACAGTGAATATACTACCTATGTTTCACTATTTGTTTTCTATTTGTTGTGCTATATTAATGCATATTTTCCATAACATATTACAATGTAATATGCCATGACATATTACAATGTAATATGTCATAACATATATTACTATATAACATATTACATTGTAATATGTTATAACATATTACAATGTAATTATATGTTATAGTAATATGTTATAACATATTACATTGTAATATATTATAACATATTCCAATGTTATAACAGTGAACATACTACCTATGTTTTGGTGTATCTGTTCTGGAGATTGAGGGAATGACCTCAATGAATATACTGCCTATGTTTCAAAGTTTGTTTCTATTTATAATAGTTTTATAATGGATATCATTTTTTTTGGGTTTCCTAGTAGCCTTGTCACACCCCGAGAATCAAACCTTCATAAAGTTTGACTTCTGCAAGTTCTTGGCAAATACAATGCACTAACAATTTTTAAATTTTAGGGGTACCAGGTCATTAAGGTACCAGTATCACTTGATCCATATGTTAATCCATCAAAAATACTCACATCTGGGTTATTTTAAGTCTAGGATAGTGAATGACCAGCCAACATGTTTCTCTCCCAACCATTGAGTGGCTGCCTATGGTAAGAGATCATATCACCAGTGAAGGTTTTTTGCAGTATGTAAACTCCTTAATGTCAATATTAGACTTTATTATCCAAAATGAAGTATTCATTATAATTATTCCTACATTTGCAAAACAACACCAAAGTGGGAGACTGGTTCCTTTTTTAGAAGTTTACTATGATAAGATTCTATGGTTTGGAAGAGAAGTCATATCAAAAGTGAGTGTTGAATTTGGTTGTTCTAGAGAATGAAAAAAGTGAAATTCAGTCAGTTGCTAACTAAAAGGCCAAGCATATTACATTAAATGTTGATCAGATGAATTTCAAGGAAAAACCAAATCTACACAAGTAGGTCACTCATGTCTTACACAGAAATGTGACCAAGACTCATGAAAATATGAATAAATTGAAATAGGCATTAATCAAAGTGGAGAAATAGTTGAGGCAAGATAAAGTGTTTACTACAACAAGGATTTCCAGAATCAAGAATGTTTAAAAAAATATTTATAACTTATGATACTCTAATATTACATATGTAAAAATGGATTTATAAATTGAATTCCTAAAGATTTGAAATTTGTATAAAATACAAAATGTTTGAAATGACTATGACTTGGCCATAGGGAGCCAGCCATGTGGCCAAGCTATGGGCATGCCCATGGCTTGGCCACAATGCTAGCCCCCCACTACCAAGTCACAGTCAATTTTAATAAGAGATTATCTATGCACATAAAAGAAGGGCATTTGAATCTATGTCTTTAACAACGGAGTGAAAGAAAATCAATTCGGATCCTAGCCGACTGCTTAGGCATAGAATAATCACTTAATTGCTTACTCTATTCTTAATATTTGATTGTTAAATGTCTATATCAAATTTAAAAACTTAATATTTGATTGTTAAATGTCTATATCAAATTAACTAAATCCATATTGTTTATAAATTATTTATTAATGTCTATATCAAATTCTCATTTTTAAGTAAATCCATATTATTTATAAATTTATTGTTTGTGTGTATAATTTGAACATATAAACAAGTAATTTTTAAATTGTATTCCTATTTTATTGTTAAATTTATTAAAAAAAATTAAATATATATGTTTTAAATATTTTCCATTGTATGTATATTTGACAAATATTCCTTTACAAATTATAAGATAGACAGTAATGTACAACGAGGAATTCCATAATCAACAATCTGTAAAATAATATTTATAACTTATGATAATCTAATATTACATATGTAAAAATGGATTTATAAATTGAATTCCTAAAGATTTGAAATTTTTATAAAATAAAAAACGATTGAAATTAAAACTTGGACAGTTTGAAATTTTTATGAAATACAAAACATTTGAAATGACTGTGACTTGGTCATGGGGGGCCAACCATGTGGCCAAGCCATGGGCATGCCCATGGCTTGGCCCTCACGGCCAAGTCATAGTCAATTTTAATAAGAGATTATCTATGCACATAAAAGCAGGGCATTTGAATCTAAGTCTTTAACATCGGAGTGAAAGATAGTCGATTCGGCTCTTTGCCGACTGCCCAGGCACATACTAATCATTTAAATTCTTACTCTATTCTTAATATTTGATTGTTAAATGTCTATATCAAATTAACTAAATCCATATTTTTTATAAATTATTTATTAATGTCTATATCAAATTCTCATTTTCAAGTAATTCCATATTGTTTATAAATTTATTGTTTGTGTGTATAATTTGAACATATAAACATGTAAATTTTAAATTGTCTTCCTATTTTATTTTTAAATTTATTAAAAAAAACTTTAAAAATATATGTTTTAAAATTTTTCCATTATATATATATATATATATCTAATATTTACAGATTTATTTGTAAATATAAGAACATATTTATATATAAAGAAAAAGAAATAGAAGAAGTACGGATTTATTTGTATTATATTTACAAGAAATATAATTTATTAAAAAGATTAAGATGATGTTCGTCGCATAATATTTGAATATAACCGAAAGAACAAAACATATTTCTATGCATAAATTTATTTGAATTAAACCACTTAATAAATTATGTGGTCTAACAATAGACCAAAACTATTGCTAGTTAATAAAATATTGTCTTTAAATCTAAACTAGACCAGAACAAATGTGCACATACCAAATCTTAAATCTAAATACTAATTAACAAATTTAAAATAAGAATAAATATAAATGTTACACAACACCAAAAAATGTGTGGAGTTAGGAAGAACTGATCTGTATGTTATTCTTATTAACTAAAGCAATGGAACTGAAAAGACTACAATCCATATTTGATTGTTAAATGTCTATATCAAATTAACTAAATCCATATTGTTTATAAATTATTTATTGATGTCTATATCAAATTCTCATTTTCAAGTAATTCCATATCGTTTATAAATTTATTGTTTGTGTGTATAATTTGAACATATAAACATGTAAATTTTAAATTGTCTTCCTATTTTATTTTATGTTGTAAAAGTTTTCCATATATATATATATATATATATATATATATATATATATATATATATATATATATATATATATATTAACAGATTTATTTGTAAATATAAGAACAATTTTATATTTAAAGAAAAAGAAATAGAAGTACACATTTATTTGTATTATATTTACAAGAAATAAAATTTATTAAAAAGATTAAGATGATGTCGGTTGCATAATATTTGAATATAACCTAAAGAACAAAATATATTTCTATGCACAAATTTATTTGAATTAAACCACTTAATAAATTATGTGGTCGAACAATAAACCAAAACTATTACCAATCAATAAAATATTGTCTTTAAATCTAAACTGGACCAGAACAAATGTGCACATACCAAATCTAAAATCTAAATACTAATTAACAAATTTAAAATAAACATAAATATAAATGTTACACAGTACCAAAAAACGTGTGGAGTTAGGAAGAACTCATCTATATGTTATTCTTATTAATTAAAGTAATGGAACTGAAAAGACTACAACCTTTATTCAAATTCTCTTCACACAAAATTTATAGCCAAAGCTCCTTACACTATATGTGGAATATATACTTATTTATATTACAGAAAATAATCTCTCCCACAATTATTCGGTTCATGCATTCGAAATAACAATAATAAACATAAAATTATTTTCTCGATCTACTACAGAAACTTACAACACCGTGTTTCGAGATCTACTACAGGATAAACCCAGTTTTGTTATCATGCTGGTAGGGAAAATACTTCTTCTACATGTACTAAACTACATAACACATTTATGCACAGAATTTTATAACACTTTTATAATTAGAATGCAATCTTTTGAACTATTACACATCATAGTAAATTCATTTTAATATTGGATTCAATAAATATTCACATAATTTTTTAAATTTCGAAAAGATAGAGGGTTAAGAATGAACTATGCAAGTTTATTTTTGTTTTATTACGAGTTTTATAAATATCCTCACATCTCTTTTAGTTACTCGCGGACAAGGCATAAGGGAAATAAAACTCTTATTTTTTCCAGGCAAGATAAATTTTTATTTTTAAAATCTAAATGTTTAAACAAATTCTAAAGGTAACTTTTGACTAATTCAGGAAGGGATTATGTACCAATACAAATTCAGAAAAAAAATAAACCCCAACTTTATTCCCATATTGGGCAGAATTATGATATTTGACTCATGATTTCACTATGTTCCAAACGGTTTCGACTTGATTTCCCATGGACTGTGACTTGGCCACGAGGGCCCATTCCTGTGGCCAAGCCATTGGCATGCCAATGGCTTGGCCATAGGGATGGCCCCCTGTGGCCAAGTCACAGTTCCATGGATTGTGACTTGGCCACGGGGGCCCATCCCTATGTCCAAGTCGTTGGAGTGCCCACGGATTGGCCACAGGGTTGGCCCCCTGTGGCCAAATCACAGTCCCATGGACTCTGACTTGGCTGTGGGGGCATAGCCCTATGGACAAGCCATTGACATTCCCACAACTTGGCTACAAGGATATTCCCTACGACCAAGTCACAATAAAAATACGACATATAAATTAAAATTAAAAAATACAATTAAAATAAATATTATAAATAAATATTATAAATAAATATTATAAATAAATATTAAAATTTAAATTTACAATTAAAGTTTAGGCTTACCTGAAGCTCGTCTCGCCTGACTTCCCACCAACACGACAACCCAACCGCCTACAAACACGATAGCTTGACCACCCGCAGGAGCACCCGCCAACATGACATCCACACCAAGCGCCAAGGTCACTCGCAATCACTCACCAAGGTCACTCACAATCACTCGCCAAGGTGATAGTAGGCCCAAGCACGAGCCTACCATATACCCAAGGACCTATCTACTTAATGTGCTTAAACTTGACACACACTCTACTAGGTTCATAAAACCCCTCTGAAGCCTTGAGTATCCACTTTGACTCAACTCTAAACTTATCTCACTAGCCAAGTTTGGATTTCCCCTTATACTTATCAACTTTTCCTCTAATGTTAACTCACTCAATATCTCTTTTGTACTTAGCACCCTAGTCTTTTTCAACCCACAAGGTATCTTTATTTCCACGAGATTGAGAGCTTGATACCTATTGGTGTTCCTCTCTCAATACACAAACTCTCATTTATATCTAAACGCTTCCCTTTGTCACTCTACAATTCATGTGACCGATGTTTCAAAACCTAGGGTTTATCGCTATGGAAACTCAATTAACATTTCAAAAGGGGCTTAACCCCTACCACCGAGCACCTCCACATGTCATAAGACTTTAATCGTATGACCAGTGGCTTGTTGCAATGCCAAATCTCAGGACGAGTGTACTACCAAGCCAAGTGTGATGCCACTCTTCGTTTTCCGCATGACAATCCATTGCAATGGAAGGGTTTCTTAACCTTCTCTTATTTCTAACTCTGATATCAACCATATGTCGTCGATCAAAACTACAAACGATCTCACATATCTCACATCCTTAATTTTTTAGCAGGTCAAACAACATCTAACTCTGACCTACCACATCGTCTTTTGACTACTCTTACCACCGTTAGATCATTCATATGATGCATAGCCATCATTGATGGACTGTGTAAAATTCCTTCCATGGAATTTTATGCATTCCCACAAGAATTCTACCTACAAACTCATCTCTTCTTCATCATCAAGTCATGTTTACTCTCTGCATATGGATTGGTATCAATAAATGGACTCAAACAACCACCCACATGGAAGTAATACTTAGTTTTTCCATTACACTAACCCAGAGCCTCGCTTAGGTTTTCTTTCCACTCGTCTGTCTAAAGATGACCATTCTCTATGCACCAATATAGGTCAATGAGTACACTGAAGCACACTTGCTTATGGAAGTCATACTTCAATTTTCCACAATCACAGAAACACAATTTCTTTGTGTTTTAGACCCATCCATACACAACAGTAATGAAATGTGAAAACACTTTGTTCATAGAGCATTATCTAAGTCATCATAGACTTATGCAAAGGATTGGAACCTCTTTGGTTCTACCCGATTTCCAACTAACTAGAATCACACAGTGATTCTACTCAGTCACTTCTTATATGGTCTTCATGCACTAATGAGTTACCACTTAACATAACTAATCATTGTTCATCTAATTTATCTACTACAGTACATTCAAACTATAATAGAGACAAAAACAAAACTGTACATGCCCAATAAAACCCCTCACCTCCTCTGTATATGGCTAATTTTCTTTTATTTAGCCATCTTCCTCCTCTACTAAACTCTTCCAGAGTTATACCTCTTACCTCCTACCTACTCGAGACTTTCCTTGTTAGATATTTTACAAATCAAAACTTCTCCAGCTCATACAACTAACTCCTACATATCAACAACTAACTCCTAGACTAAAGAAACAACTACTATTTTTAGAAAACCATACTTAACTATATCTATGACTCATTCTAACTAACTTGTTTAGTCATCCCTCCATCTCAGGGATTTGTTACATAGTTTGTTATGACTAATACTCATCTAGTTAGAATCCACTAACTCTATGTTTATTCACTAACTAAATACTTTTACATAGGATTTACAATGTCCTTTTCACAATAGGCCCCTCCTTGGGCTGATGTCAAGACCTAAAGGACTAACTAGAAATTTGCGCTTTGACCTTGGAAGCCAATGCTCCTGCATCAGACTCCCAAAGTAGGAAGAAGACATGATCACTTGATCTTGTTCCTTCGGTATTCGTCTTTCCTGGATCCCAAAATCTGTTTTGTTGTTGTCCATAAGTTGCATTGTCTTCATCATTCTTTAGTTGCAATCTTCTAGGCTTCCATACTTTGTACTATAGTTCTCCATTGTCTCTACCTTCACTGTTCTTCACTTTCCAAACAATTCCACAGTGGACTGCTTTCTTCATTCTTCTACAACTCATCTTAGGCATCTGCATTAGGCTCCACAATTCATCTATGGATTCTTGTAATTCAGTCTATTGCTGTAAACTAATTTTGTTTTCCTTACTTTGCCATTATACTTTGTTGCACTTTATCTATTCATCACTAAGTTGTTGATTTCTTTCTTTAGCTCTTCTTGCTTCAATTTCTGCTTTTTCACTTGGAATTACTCCACTTACAGCTGCAAATATTGTTCTAGACATTGTTGTCATCCAAAACTCCTAAATATCTTGAAAGATATCTCCCTCTGCAATATCCTTCTTTTGTTCATTGTTTGCAATCTTTTCCTCATACTCAAATGCTTCTAGCAACCATTTCAACAATCCACTTCCTACTTGATTCCTTTCAAACACTTCATCATTATGATGTTCCTCAAATTCAACATAACTCTCCTCTTCCATCTTGTCAACCTCTAATGATTGCCTTTTAACTCCTTGACTGATTCTGAAAGTCAATTTAGCTTCTTTCAGTTCTGATATTGATTCTTCTTCAACTTGAGACATAGCTACCTCATTTTCATCCAATTTCAATTGTACACTCAAAATATTCATTCTTTGTCTTGCTAGTCTATTCTCCAAAAGACTGAGCTCATGCCACAAATATGCCATTTCACATGGAATTTCTTCTAAAAACTGTGTACAATCTTCAGTACCCTCTTCTTTGTTACAAGTCCAATTTCTCTGTGATATTGCTTCAACATCCTTCATCAGAATTGAATTATGATCCTCCATCATTGTGACAACTCTAGATGTTTGTCCTACCATATTATATTAGTCATTCATACAAGACAACTTCTCCATGTCCTTAGCAATAACATGTTCCTTCATATGAGACATGATTGTCTCACCTTCCTTGGAGATGCTTCCCTCGTTAAGTAAGGAATCTATAAATTCCTTCTGCTACAACAACTCAACTTGTTCTTCATCTGAAAGACACTCTTCAACATACCTTGCTTGAAAATTTTCCACTTCACTCAAGACAACTCCAAGAGATGGATTTCCTTCTACAATACCTGCAAACACACTCAAGTTATAAATCTCAAAATCACAAGACCCAATGGTCTTATTGGATGATTTAGTCATCAAATCTTCCTGTTGTTCCAAAACTTTTACAGGACTCAGAAAGCCTTCAATTCTTTCAACTTTTGTTGCATGCTGAAAAGAAACACCTTCTCTCAATTGTGCATGTGCATTTACATGAGACTCAGTTGTCCCATCTTCTTTCAAAACAGAATTAAGATTCTGTCTATATCCTTCATTCTTTTTTACAATGTTAGCACATTGTCCTTATTCATTCTTTTCACCTATAATCATACACAAAATATCAGATTTAAAACATTGAGACCTCTTGGCCTCACTTGAAGTTTCAGTCTTCAAGCCTTCTCCCAGATACCCATTTGCCTTGAGTATTTCATCCTCCCACTGAGCATTCATCATTTTTTCTTTCCTCTTCTATAGCTTATGCCACCTCATCTTTATTCTCATAATGAAACCACACCTATGATCTCCCTTCTCCTTCTATAACATCTCCATCATGACTTCCATATGGACTTATATCTTAGCCTTCTCTCTCTCATAATCTTTATCACTCAATTGTATCCATATGCCATTGGATTTGGCACCTTCTTTCTGCACTCTGTGTCTACCTCCTGAACCTCTTCTATGACTTTCAATAGTCATATTATTGAGTTTCTTTCACCCTCTATGAGCTGCACTAGCCTCTGCAGTAACAATTCTCCCTGCTACAACTTACCTCACCAAGCCTCCTCTGTGCTTGGTCTTTTGGAAAGTACTGGTCCTCTTTCTAGAACCCTCCAAGGAACTTCTCTATGCTCCTTCTAAGATTACTACCAATACTCATCTGCACTAGAGAACACAATTTCCCTCTTGTACTTTAGTCCTCAGTTGAAATACTAGGTTCTGGCCACACTTCTGCTTTCTCTTAGAAACCCTTGCTAGTTTCCTTTATCACTTCTCCTAAGGTTGTGATCTTCTTCTGTTGAGATGCTTCACTAGTTGTTGCTACCCCTTGCATCCAAAAACTCCTCCCAAAGTAGTTATCTCTATATAACTTACTATTTAGGCTACAAGCCTCTTCTTCACTTGCTTCCAAAGCTCTTCTTATGTACAAATTACTAGTTTGTCTTCTTCCTTCAACACTGTCTTTCTATGTGTTTCTTTCCTTCACCAAAGTAAACTTACTCTCAACATGGCTCTGATACCAAAATTGATAGCAAGCCCAAGCATGAGCCTACCATATACCCAAGGACCTATCTACTTAGTGTGCTTAAACTTGACACACACTCTACTAGGTTCATAAAACCCCTCTGAAGCCTTGAGTATCCACTTCGACTCAACTCTAAACTTAGCTCACTAACCAAGTTTGGATCTCCCCTTATACTTATCAACTTTTCCTCTAATGTTAACTCACTCAAGCTATCTTTTTTGCTTAGCACCCTGGTCTTTTTCAACCCACAAGGTATCTTTATTTCCACGAGCTTGAGAGCTCGGTATGTATTTGTGTTCCTATCCCAATACACAATCTCTCGTTTATATTTAAATTCTTCCCTTTGTCACTCTACAATTCATGTGACCGCCATTTCAAAACCTAGGGTTTATCGCTATGGCAACTCAATTAAATTTTCAAAAGGGGCTTAACCCCTACCACCGAGCACCTCCACACGTCATAAGACTTCAATCATATGACCAGTGGCTTGTCACAATGGCAAAGCTTAGGACGAGTGTACTACCAAGCTAAGTGTGATTCCACTCATCGTTTTCCACACGAAAATCCATTGCAATGGTAGGATTTCTTAACCTTCTCTTATTTCTAACTCCGATATCAACCATATTTATTCGATCAAAACTATAGACGATCTCACCCATCTCACATACTTAATTGTTTATCAGGTCAAACAACATCTAACTCTGTGATCCGGATTATTTTCGGCATGAAATGACAGCGGAGATATAATGAAGAATTACATAGAGATATCACGTATATTCAATAATATAAGATAAATATATATCATAGATGCAACCATAAACACATAGATACAATAGTACATGATTTATATTAATTAAATAAATGTACAAAGACTATAAAAATATAGAGTGAAAGACTTGCTAGAATGGTGGCAGCTTATCTCTGAAGAGATGTGACGGCTACTCGCATTCAAAAGAAGATGATTACACTGAGGCTCTGAAGGCCTTTTTTTACAATAAACAAGAATGTAAAAAACTCTAGACATCCAAAAACCTAACCCTAGGAGATGAAGCACCAAAAGTCATGTGGGCCTCGTTTGGGTAAGTTAGTACATCAACTTCCTGGGGTCGTAACTTTTGCATACGATCTTCATTTTAGGCGTGTGATAGCCCGTTGGAAAGGTATCATCGAGGAGATTCATTTTGGGGGCTCAATCATGCCTTTTTCTATAATTGAGGAGATCTATCCCTAAAAAACTTCATTTAGGCCCTCAAAATGGCCCCAGAAGTTAAAACTGCTAAAAATAGTAAATTGCCAAAATTGTCAAAAAAATGTTTTGAGCTAGTTGGAAAAGGTAGGTGGTCACCGATATCCACCTAGATCACTCTGACCTACCACGTTGACTTTTGACTACTCTTACCACCATTATATCATTCATATGATGTAAATCCATTGTCGATGGACTGTGTAAAATTCCTTCCATGGAATTCTATGCATTCCCACAAGAATTCTTCGTGCAAACTTGTCTCTTCTTCATCATCAAGTCATGGTTACTCTCTATAGTAATACTCATTTTTTCCATTACACTAACCTAGAGCCTTTCTTAGGTTTTCTTTCCTCTCATTTTTCTGAAGACAACCATTCTTTGCGCACCAATATAGGTCGATGAGTACACTCAAAGCACACTTGCTTATGGAAGTCATACTTCTATTTGCCATAGTCACA
Source organism: Picea engelmannii (assembly GCA_009831015.1). Taxonomy (NCBI): domain Eukaryota; kingdom Viridiplantae; phylum Streptophyta; class Pinopsida; order Pinales; family Pinaceae; genus Picea; species Picea engelmannii. The sequence goes on along the minus strand of ML783888.1, from coordinate 322,640 downwards.
GAAACACAATTTATTCATGTTTTAGACCCATCCATACACAACATAAATGAAATGTGAAAACACTTTGTTCATAGAGCATTATCTAAGTCATCATAGACTTCTTCCAAGGATTGGAACCTCTTTGGTTCTACTTGATTTCCAACTAACTGGAATCACACAATGATTCTACTCAGTCACTTCTTATATGGTCTTCATGCACTAATGAGTTGCCACTTAACATAACTAATCATTGTTCATCAAATTGCTCAAATACAGTACATCCAAACTATAACAGAGACAAGAAAAACACCTAATTAGGATGAACCTACTTTCTCATTAAAAGAAAAAAATTGTACATGCTCAATAAAACCCCTCACCTCCTCTGTCTATTCCCTAATTTTATTTTATTTATCCATCTTCCTCCTCTACTGAACTCTTCTAGAGTTCTACCTCATACCTCCTACTTACTCGAGACTTTCCTCGTTAGATATTTTACAAATCAGAGCTTCTCCATCTCATACAACTAACTCCTACATATCAACAACTAACTCCTAGACTAAAGAAACAACTATTAATTTTAGAAAACGATACTTAACTCTATCTATGACTCATTCACTAACTTCTCTTTTCATCCCTCCATCTCAGGGATTTGTTACATAGTTCGTTATGACTAATACTCATCTAGTTAGAATCCACTAACTCTATGCTTAATCACTAACTAAACACTTTTACATAGGATTTACAATGTCCTTTCTACAATAGGCCCCTCCTTGGGCTGATGTCAAGACCTAAAGGTCTAACTAGACATTTGCGCTTTGACCTTGGAAGCCAGTGCTCCCGCATCACAAGTTCACTCACAATGACTCACTATCACAATCGCCAAGAGCTGAGAAAAACATTACAATTATGATGTGTGGTTAATATATAAAATGTTTTTCAGCCAAAAATATAGTTCGAACGAAAAAATATTTCGGTCGAAATCATTTTTCAGCCTGAACATCTTTCGGCTGAAAACATATTGTCGGATGAAAAAAAATTGTCTGACTAAAATTATACACAAAAATCGAGGGCGTCGTCGATGTACCATTCGATTTGACATTCTAGGGTTCATCCGAAAAATAGTTCAGACGAAAAAATTATCTTTTTGGCCGAAAAAAAATATGAGTTCGGTCGAAAAAAGAAATTTGGAATTTTGGAGATCAGATTGTCATGAAAGTGTTACCCACCTCAGTGAATTTAACCCTCACTAATTGGCTCTTTGAAAAAGGTGTGTTAGATTAAAAGTACTCAAAATATTGGATTATATCTTTTAGAAACTTGGCATCATTGTGGTACCCATGATTATTTGAAAGTTGTTTGCAGTTTGTTGAGCTTATATTTAAAATTCATATCTGAAGTAAAGGCCCTAGACTTCTATTGATAGAGATCATTGGTTCTTCCAGAATGTCGCCATTTGTTGTGGCCACAACAACCACCCTTAACGTTTTCTCTCACAAGTGAAAGCAAATGGGATCCCTACTAAAATTTGAAAACTAATGCCTAATCCTCTACTACTATGAGACTAATGTTTATTCTTCATATACTTTGATGGAATTGGGGATTTGATATTTATTGATGATTTTATTTATGGAGGTTTCTTAATCCTTTTGATATTTTGATGCTTCATTGACATTTGTGTGATGAAATTGATAAGTTATATTTGGGACCTTGTTCAGATTTCAAAGTATTTGATGATCCTATATAGCTACAAAGATTGATGTTCTATTGTATTCCTTGAATGAGCTTTCTCTTGGGGAATTTTGAATGGATGACTTAAATGAATAACATGTTTTCATTTTGTGTCCTCTTGATTGAATGGTGTTGTTAATTCCTTGATCATTATGCTCTTATATATTGATCATATTATTTGGTTTCACTCTTAACTTGAATCATGAGATCACTAATCCTTCTTTTGAGTTTGAGACTTGGCATATGCAGTTTTCAGGAAAATTATCTACAACCACCCATGATTATATTTGAACAAGCCCCAACACACATTCATAAGTTTGATTGAAGGTAGGGAATATAATGTGAATAGTATAATGGCAAGTGTCTTCTTAATCGCATAATTGATCTCATATTTTTTGTGATTGCAGGAGCAGATTCGTGGGACCACTTCATTTACATGACTTCTCTAGACTTGAGATGCATGTGAGGGAATCCCTTGATATTATTCATCACTCTAAGACCTCTCTCTATCCAAATCTTGTTTATAATTTGAATCCAACATTTAGCACTGTGGACTAAGCCTTGCCTTTCCCAAGCCTCATCCAATTTTTTCTTGTTATCACCATTGTGGTGATGATGCTAGAACCTTGATGCATGTCCAAAAATTTGATTGCCATACAACCTAGCCCACCTTGAACCCAAATTACTTGTAACCTACATGATATACATTTCTCTTAATTTTGGCCACCAAGTGTGGAACCCTAACTAAAGGAACCATGTCGAGCATGTAATCCTAACTCGTGTGTGACTTGGCCTAATTTCCTAATATATATATATATATATATATATATATATATATATATATATATATATATATATATATATATATATATATATGCTTCGTTTTAATTTTGTTTTCCCTTTTATCCCCTAAGTCTTAGGTTGTACATATCCAATTTATTTTTCTCATTTAATTTAGTTTTTAATTAAACTTTTTCTTTTCCCCTCACTCAATTAAAATTCAACGTAATATTTGATGAGACTCATCTCCAGGTTTCTTTCCATTGGTACTCACATTTAATTCACAATAAATTCCATGGAGAATTTACTATTAAGACAAACATTCCTCCTATCCTCATGGAATTCCCCTATTCCTTTCCCGAAGACCCTTGGAAACTTATTCCTATTGATTTAATGTTTCTTCAATTTAGAAAAACCTATCAGAATACCTCATCGATATCTAGCCTTAGCATTATTTCAATGTTTTACACCATGGAATGGTGCCATCACAGTCATTCATTAGATTAATCCATCGGAATCAACTCATCGAAGCAAGCTACAATCCTCTACTTACCATGTCAACCATCAGACTCTGATGGTCATCGGAGCTTAGTCCATCAAAGCTCACAGAATAGTCCCTAACTCTCCCTCCCTGACCATCAGACTCTGAGGGCAAGCCATGAGAGTGATAAGCCATTGGAACTCATGCAACACTCCTTAAGTTTAACTTCCCAACTATTAGACTCCAAGAGTCCATCAGAATCAGCTCATTGAAGTGAGCTCATCGAAGTTCACCCAACATTCCTTAAACTTCATCTCTGACCATCAGAATCTGATGAGAATCTATCAGAATGGGAATTAATTTAATAATATTTTTGGGGAAATGTACACTCATCGGGAGGGGGAATTATTTTAATATTTAATTACCCATCATGATGGACTCACTCTGATATCTCATCAGAGTGGACTCATTGGACTCTGATGGTTTATTTACCAAGTAATTTTTATCATTTCTTTAATGTTGAGACTTTAGGTTATATTTCATTATTTTTTGAGGGGGGGTATTTATTATTTTTGTTTATTTAATTTTATTTTCATGTAGATTTGGGGGTAAGTTTATTATTATTGTTTTTAATTGTTTTAATTGTTTTATTTTAAGTAGGTGCATGTAATTTTCTTATTTTCTAAGGGGGATAAAAACATTTAAACCATTTAAACATTTCATATTTTTAGGTTAAAGGTCAACTACCCATATTCACCCATAGGCAGATCAAGGAATGCTAAGTGTTGATTTTCAAATGAACAAATCTTGAGCTATAGGTGTTCGAATTAGACCCACGATACCTCATTGGAAAGGAATCAAGATAGAGAATGCATTGAAAGATGTCTTCAGGTCAAAAAAGTAACAAGAAACCTAAAAAATGGTAGATAATAGTAGACCACTAATTGAGAGGGAAAATTGACAATGCAAGCTTCGAGCTACCATAACTCATGATCTAGGAAGAAAAGTCAAGAAAGAGAAGACTCATCGGAAAGATAATGAGGAGAATAACATATTAGAAGAAGAATTTTGACGCAGATCGCACCCTCTGCCTTGAGAGAGATCTCTGCGCTGACCTCCCGGTCTAAAGGATCATTCTAATTTTACCCCTGAACCGGAGTGGATCCTTCGATTCTCCATTGGAATATCCTTTGAAACTGACCCATAGGAATTTTTCGGCACCTTACAGCCTTTAGGCCCAGTTCTTTCTTTGTTCTCAACAGAAAATCACGATCGGGTTTCGGGGTTTTTCAAACTCTTGATGTCACGACCCTTTGGTTCCTTATCTCCCTATCTCCGATACACTGATACACTCCCCTGCTGCCTTAGCCTCCCGGGCTAATCCTTTAGTCCATGTGACCTTCCCTTATATGACCGCAGTCATATACCTTATCGGGATTTCGGGGTTTCTGATGTCGAGGTGTATGTGAGTCCTTATTCCCCGGACCCCCGATTCCCGATGTGACGTCCCTGGAAACCTTTCTGCCGTAAACAAAATCAATGGCCATGATCGTTTATTAGGATCAACAGTTCCAAGTCTCCCTCGGGGTTTCGCGACTTCTAATGCCGAAGTTATTTTACTTCCATTTCCCTGATCTCACGAATGCGGATTCTTCGATATGACTCCTCTTCGGGACTTTCTCCGAAGTCGAGATTGATGCCACATGTCTTCAGAGATAGACGACTCTCGTATGCTTTGGGGCTTTCACTTTGGAAATTTCTGATTCCCATGCTATGGCAAGACGACGTCAGCTGGGGCCCACACGTGACTTACCTCCTAATCGTGATTTTCAGACTTCGCGAATCCGAATTGCAAAGATATCATGTCCTCAGGACCTTCGAAACATCGAACCCCAACTTCTTCAGATCTTCTGACATGTGTCTGAATGATGGATGGTTCATATCGAACCTCGGACTTGGCCGACTGCAAAGTCAAAGAACTCACTTGTATGAGCCCTCCGATGACCGATGACTCTCAATTACTTCCATCTGTCCCAACAAATGGATGGTTTTGAAATTGTCAGGTTTTCCATGATGGATTTACCCAATCTCTGGTCCACGGGATTCCCGATTTCCCGAACTCTGATGCCTCACTATCCCGATACCTTCTCGGGGTTTTCCCTCTGCTCGTGAGGAATTAAATCCTATGCAACTTCTATTGAATCAGACGGTTGACGGGCAACTGGGTGGTGATCCGACGACTCACGATTCCTGGAACTTGAACTCCGAATGCAGTCGTAACCTCCCCACTCCTCTGGCAGATCTGATGGCTGGCGGGACTCCACAAATCCTCTCCACAAGATCCTGACCATCCGTTATTTTCCCTCCTTGATACTTTCACGAAGTGAACCAAGAATTCCTTCCCGAACTTAATCACCTGTGACACAAAACTGCGATGCCTTGAGTCACTTGATATGCACCAACTCCTTATGCTACCTTCAGTAGCTTCAAGGCTTTATCTCTCCTGAGCTCTCTCACGACTCTGAGTCTTCAAAGAGGGTCCTTGCATGCACTCCTTGCGGCAACTCTCAGACACTTCCAAGTGCTGAATACCTTGACTCTGCGCACACCTGCAGCAGTAGTCTTCCAAATGCTTGCTCAGGTTCACAACCCTGAGGCTTTCCCTGGCCTGCGCACTCCTTGCACGGCTCTTGTGCCCCAAATGCACTTTTGGGTGAATCAGGACAAAAGTTAAACTATCTAATCCTTTCGTCGACGCACTCCTTGAGGACACCTTCAACTGCACTCCTTGCAGGAATTCTTGCTCAGATAGAGAAACAATTGAAACTCATTCCACTTCCTCTCAGAATTCAATCTCAACACATGAATTCATATACATAGCATAAGAACAAATGTGTAACAGGAAGAAAACATCTATGAGCATATCAATCAACATACATACACAGAGAATAACACAACACCATGAATTTGAATCAATTTCCTTCTATTAATTCAAGATTTTTACATGGGTGTTCTTACACAGCTCTCTGCATGTTATTCTTCTCAATGCTCAGAATTATGTTACAATGCACAATGAGGGTGTCTATACCCCGTTTCCCTCTTGTACTCTACAAATTGTCTAATCTAGAATTTAATTTCTATCTACCTGCATTAACTATATTAAATGCCTCCTACCTACTAAGGA
>ML783888.1:304949-316153 GCA_009831015.1 Picea engelmannii | reverse complement strand
AAATTCCAATCCCATCGGGTAATTCAATCTCATAAGCATTTTTTCTTCATCTTCAATTTATTATACGTTCCCCTCGGGAACCTTTCCTTTCTCAAATGTTCCAGAACCAAATCACCAACCTCGAACTGAAGTTGTCTTCTATTTTGATTGGCTCTATGCTTATACTCCTGGCTTGAATTCTGCAACCGCTCCTTCACTCGGTTGTGAAGTTCCTTCATCGCTTCTGCAAAATCTTCTACACTAGCACTCCTAGTTGCATTATGTTCTGAATCCCTCAATTCAGAAATTCCCCTCGGCTGTATGCCATAAAAAATCTAAAATGGACTCTGTCCTATGCTCCTGTTCACTGAGTCGTTATATGCAAACTCTGCCTGCATCAATATATTGTCCCAATTGCTATGGTGCTCTATCACCAAGCTTCTCAGCAAATCTCCTAGACTTTTGTTTACCACTTTTGTCTGTCCATCCGTTTGAGGATGATAATCCAAACTAAATAACAAGTTAGTTCCTAGCTTCTTCCATAAGGTTCTCCAGAAATTCCCTATGAACTTTGTATCTCTGTCCAAAACTATACTCCTTGGTAAGTCGTGAAGTCAAATGACTTCTTTGAAAAACAAGTTCGCGATGTGAGTCGCGTCACTGGTTTTATGACATGGGATAAAGTGTTCCATCTTGTAAATCTCTCCATCTCCACAAATATTGAATCATAACCTCTTTGTGTTCTTGGCAACCCCAACACAAAATCCATGCTAATTTCATCCCACGACTTCTCAGGTATGTGTAATGGTTGATAAAAACCTGCATTCTGCTTCCTTCCCTTCGAATGATGGCAAATTCTGCATCTATTTACAAATCTCTTGACCTTTGATCACATCCCTGGCCAAAAGTATGATTCGATCAACTTTGCGAATGTTTTGTCATGACCGAAGTGCTCAGCCAATCCTCCACTGTGTTTCTCCTTCAGCAAGTTCTCCCTCATGGAGCATTTTGGAATACATATTTGATTTCCTCTGAACAACAATCCTTCCTGGATCATGTATTCTATCCACGGGCTTCTGTCTCTGAGAACTAGATTCTCAGCTGCTTCATATGCCTCCTGAAAATCTGGATCATCTTTGTACATGTCCCTGAGATCATCAAAACCCAGCGTTTTGACTTTGAACTACTGCAACAGCAAACACTTCCTTCTCAAAGCATCAACAACTTTGTTAGCAGTACCTTAAATATGTTTAATCACAAAAGTGAAATTTTGCATATACTCAACCCATTTGACATGTTTATGATTCAACTTTTCCTGTTGAGTCACAAACTGCAATGCATGGTTGTCATTGTATAGAACAAATTCTTTCGGAATCAAATAATGCCTCCACTTCTTCAATGCCTGTATGATGGCATAAAATTCCTTATCATAAGTGGAATATTTCATCTTTGCGTCATTCAACTTCTCGCTGAAATACGCTATCGGCCTGTCTTCCTGACTTAAGACCGCCCCGATTGCAAACCCACTTGCATCGCATTTCACTTGAAATGTTTTTTGGAAATCCGGTAACACCAGAACAGGTTGTTCCGTGATCTTCCTCTTTTCAGATTGAAACTCTTTTCAGCCTCTTCAGTCCAGTGAAAAGATTTATGTCTTTTCTTCACTGTATCCATCATCGCTACACTAATTCCACTGAAATTCCTGATGAATTTTTGATAGAAACTAGCCAATCCATGAAAACTTCTCACCTCAAATATATTTTTCAGTGATGGCCAATTCTTGATTACCTCCACTTTATCTGGATCCATCCTCAACTCATTTGTCGAAATAAAAAACCCCAAGTAGATGATTTATGTCTTCATGAATGAGGACTTCTTCATGTTTATCAACAACTTCTCCTGCTGCAATTTCTGCATCACTGTAGCCAAATGCTTCAGATGCTCCACTGTTGTTTTACTGAAAACCAGTATGTCATCCAAATACACGATGACAAATTTCCCAATGAACTCCTTCAAGACTTCGTTCATCAACCTCATGAAGGTACTTGCCGCATTTGTTAATCCAAATGGCATAACAAGCCATTCATACAACCCTTTGTTGGTTTTGAAGGTTGTCTTCCATTCATCACCTTCTCTCATGCGAATTTGATGATAACCGCTTTTCAAATCAATCTTTGAGAAGAATTTTTCTCCACTTAAGAAATCCATCAAATCATCCATTCTTGGCAATGGAAATCTGTACCTGATAGTTATCTTGTTTATCGCCCTTGATTCAGTGCACATCCTCCAGCCTCTATCTTTATTCAGACTGAGTACTGTCGGAATAACACATGGGCTCAAGCTTTCTCTGACCAAACCTTTGTCCAACAAATCCTGGACTTTCCTTTTAACCTCTTCATTCTCATGTAGCGTCAATCTGTATGCATCTTTGTTTGGCAAACTAGCTCTTGGTATGAGTTCAATGGGATGAATCACACTTTTGATTGGTGGCAACGAACGAGGTAATTCATCCACTACAATGTCGGCGAACTCTTCTAGCAGTTCCTGAACCTCCTCTGGTAAATCATCCACTCTTGTGTTAGTCAGAACATTTTTTGGTTTTCTGACCACAATGAACTATGGGTCCTCCTTATTCTTAACCTCAGTAAGGAGTTCCTTCCCACTCATGAGAAGTATTGTGTTCCTTACTTCCGGTTTCACCTCCTTATCCTTGATTGGAATCAACATGTGTGTCCTCCCATTCTTCTCTAGGGTGTATGTGTTCATTCTCCCATCATGAATCACATTCCTGTCATACTGCCATGGTCTACCCAACAATAGATGACAAACATTCATAGGAATGACATCACATAATATCCTATCATTATATCCTCCTATCTTAAATTCAACTAAGCACTTTTTGGTGACATTTACCTGATGTCCTTTTTGTAGCCACGAAACTTTATATGGACTTGGATGATCAGTCATTTCCAACTCCAGCTTTTCTACCATCTCGGTTGAAACGAGATTGTCCGTTCTACCGCTGTCCATAATGACCTTGCATGCCCAACCCTTGGTCTTGCAAGCTGTTTTGAAAAGTCTGGTCCTTTGGACTGAAATTTCCACTTCTTTCTCTGGTGTCAAAAGGACTTTTCGCATCATCAGTGATCTTCTGCCTTCAATGTCTTCTGCCTCAACATCTCGCCTATGTGCCTCGGCGATGTGATTCTCTCCAGTTTCTTTCTTTTTCTCTGGACACTCGAATGACTTGTGCCCATTCTTTCCACATGTGAAGCATGTGATTACTCCACCTCTTCCTCTTCCTCTACCTCTAGTACGAAGAAAAGTGTTGTTGTTAGCATAATCTCCTCTCTGCTCAATATGTTGTCCTCTATGTTCATCATATCGATGTCCTCACTGTGAGCTTCCACCTCTCTCTGTCTGTGTCTGAGGTTTCTTCCAGTCGTCCCTGGGCTTCTGGATTCTTTCCTGGGCAACTGATTTTCCTATGGGCTGACTTCTGCCTCTGCCCCTCTAAATTTGTTTTCACTTCGGCTTCTCTTCAGCTTTCAGAGCCATCTGATAAGCATCTTCCACTGTTTGGATGGTCACCATACTCATTTCATCGTGAATCTCATATCTCAGGCCATTCATATACCTGGCCACTTTTTCGTCATTGCTTTCGCGATGACCTGCCCTGATATTCAACCTGTAAAACTCTTCAGTATATTCCTTCACTAACATCAGCTTTTGTCTCAGGTTCTACATCCTCCTGAACAGAGAAATTTGATAGTCCCTAGGAATGAATTTTGCCTTCATCTTTGCAAGCATCCTGTCCCAGCTCTTAATTTTTTGCTTGCCTTGGCAACGCCTATCTGCTTGTAGTTCATCCCACCACAAGGTTGCATGTCCTTTTAATCTCATGATGGCATGCTTGACCTTCTTGTCCTCTTCGATATCTTCATAGTCAAAATAGGTGTCTAGAGCTCTAATCCAGTCTAGAAGCTCTTCTACATCTAGATTTCCCTCATAAACTGGAATGTCCATCTTCGTCTTTGCACCAATTCTTGCAACAAATTTAAGTAAGCGCTCATTTGCTGCATCTTCTGCTGTGATTTATTCTTCTCCATGTCTAGCATCATCTTCATTTTTGGACTCACTGATATCTCCTACATTAGTTGTGCGCCTTTGTCTTATCTCCACGTCCACAAGTCTAGCGCATATCTTATGAAAATCTCTTTCTACTTCTGGATTCTGCACTTCTCTACCCCTTCCTCTGGATGTTTCCCTTGCCTCCTCCAAATCAGGTGATTGTTTATCTCTTCTTCTTGATGGCATGGTGAATCTTCCTTTTCCCTGCTTCAGAAAGCAAAGAAGCTTTTCTAAGCTCTGATACCACTTTGATGTAGACCGCACCCTCTTCCTCGACAGAGACCTCTGCGCTGACCTCCCGGTCTAAAGGATCGTTCTAATTTTACCCCTGAGCCAGAGTGGCTCCTTCGATTCTCCACTGGAATATCCTTTGAAACTGACCCACAGGTCTTTTTCAGCACCTTACAGCCTTTATGCCCAGTTCTTTCTTTGTTCTCAACAGAAAATCACGATCGGGTTTCGGGGTTTTTCAAACTCCTGATGTCATGACCCTTTGGTTCCCGATCTCCCAATCTCCAATACACCGATATGCTCCCCTGCTGCCTTAGCCTCCCGGGCTAAGCCTTTAGTCCAGGCAACCTCCCCTTATATGACCGCAGTCATATACCTTATCGAGATTTCGGGGTTTCTGATGTCAAAGTGTATGTGAGTCCTTATTCCCCGGACCCCTGATTTCCGATGTGACATCCATGAAAAGCTTTCCATCATAAACAAAATCAACGGCCGTGATCGTTTATTAGGATCAACGGTTCCAGGTCTCCCTCGGGGTTTCGCGAATTCTAATGTCGAAGTGATTTTACTTTCGTTTCCTCGATCTCATGAATGTCGATTCCCCGATATGAATCCTCTTCGGGACTTTCTCCGAAGTCGAGATTGATGCCACGTGTCTTCAGAGATAGAAAACTCTTGTATTCTTTGGGGCTTTCACTTTGGAAATTTTTGATTCCCCTACTATGGCAAGACGACGTCAGCTAGGGACCACACGTGACTTGCCTCCTAATCGGGATTTTCGGACTTCGCGAATCCGAATTGCAAAGGTATCCTGTCCTCAGGACCTTCGAAATGTCGAAACCAGACTTCTTCAGATCTTCTGACACACGTCTGAATGATGGATGGTTCAGATCGAACCTCAGACTTCACCAAATGCAAAGTCAAAGCACTCACTTGTATGAGCCCTCCGATGACCGATGACTCTCGATTACTGCCACCTATCCCAACAAATGGATGGTTTTGAACTTGTCTGGTTTTCCATGATGGATTTACCCGGTCTCTGGTCCACGGGATTCCTGATTTCCTGAACTCCAAAGCCTCACTATCCCGATACCTTCTCAGGGTTTTCCCTCTTCTCGCGAGGAATTAAATCCTGTGCAACTTTTTTTGAATTAGACGGTTGACGGGCAACTGGGTGGTGATCCGACGGCTCACGATTCCTAGAACTTGAACTCCAAATGTAGCCGTAACCTCCCCACTCCTCTGGAAGATCTGATGGCTGGCAGGACTCCACAAATCCTCTCCACAAGATCCCGGTCGTTCATTCTTTTCCCTCCTTGATACTTTCATGAAGTGAACCAAGAATTCCTTCCCGGACTTAATCACCTGTGACACAAAACTCCGACGCCTTGAGTCACTCGATATGCACCAAATCCTTATGCTACCTTCAGTAGCTTCAAGGATTTATCTCTCCTGAGCTCTCTCACGACTCTGAGTCTTCAAAGAGGGTCCTTGCATGCACTCCTTGCGGCAACTCTCAGACACTTCCAAGTGCTGAATACCTTGACTCTGCGCACACCTGCAGCAGTAGTCTTCCAAATTCTTGCTCAGGTTCGCAACCCTGAGGCTTTCCCTGGCTTGCGCACTCCTTGCACGACTCTTGTGCCCCAAATGCACTTTTGGGTGAATGAGGACACAAGTTAAACTATCTAAGCCTTCTATCGACGCACTCCTTGCGGACACCTTCAACTGCACTCCTTGCAAGAATTCTTGCTCGGATAGAGAAACAATTGAAACTCATTCCACTTCCTCTCAGACTTCAATATCAACACATGAAGTCATATACACAGCATAACAACAAATGCGTAATAGGAAGAAAACATCTATGAGGATATCAATCAACATACATACACAGAGAATAACACAACACCATGAATTTGAATCAATTTCCTTCTATTAATTCAAGATCTGTACATGGGTGTTCTTACACAGCTCTCTGCATGCTCTTCTTCTCAATGCTCAGAATTATGTTACAATGCAYAATGAGGGTGTCTATACCCCGTTTCCCTCTTGCGCTCTACAAATTGTCTAATCTAGAATTTAATTTCTATATACCTTCATTAACTATCTTAAATGCCTCCTACCTACTAAGGACAAGAGCGTATGGCTCAAGGTCCCGATTACATTTACAAGTGCGCTTCATCTTAATGGCTTCATTTAAGATGGCGCATCAATTCCCAAGGTGATTTCAAAATTCGTGTTGACTTGTCTAGCTGTCCACTTGCATTCGGCGCTGGCTCACTTGAACTGGGAGATGCTCCTGCATCAAATTTGAACTAGAACATCAACATAAATGCCTATAAAATTCAGGAGAAAATTAGGAACATATTTAATTGGAGATGGACCATGAATTTTTCCAAAATACGTATCTCAAGTTTTGGGTGGTAAAATCAAGAATGAGATAGCTAGTTGGAAATATGGAAAAGTGAAGAAGATTTACTAAATTCCTTTTTACCAGATTGATCACTAAAACACTCAGAAATTTCAAAGAATAGAAGAAGACGTATTTGGGAGGAATTGAAGATATTTCCAATAATGGTGACTCATGCAATTCATACAACGTGAATATGACAAATTTAAAAGTCCTCTTAACTTATTTCCATAGTGAAATGTATTTATTAATAAATATGTAAGAGAATTTTGAATTGTAAGATAACAAAACAAAGGGAAATGAAATGAAAACTTGTAATCGAAAGAAATGAGAAGTTACGAGAAATAAAGAGTCTTTCTTATCTTATAAAAGAGAATTCATTGTATGAAGGGAAGATACTTTTTCCCATTGTAACTTTGGATGATACTCTTATCTCTGATTCAATAAAGAGAAGAAGGAATTTTGAGATCATAAATGTTTCGCGAATGTATATGGGACTTTTCTTCATGTGTGGTTGTTCCATGAACTTCTTGAATAATTTGTTATATGAACTATTTTTGTACATGTTATTTAAGATTCTTATGCATTTACAATTTCTAATGGATACATGAATGGTGTTACAGGTGTAATTTGTAACTATCTATGTTTATATTTGTTGCATTATCATTTTCATATATTTTTGTTTGTCATGAACTATTTATGAAACCAGTGATATCACCTTATACTGCATTCATCTATTAGTTTTTCCCCAATGGGATAGATTTGAATTAGTTCGATTAGGCTACTTTTCTTTCAGTTTAGATTAGATTTAGAATTAATTCGAACTCTTTAGGCGTATACTCGTTGTCTTTCCCCTTTTTTCTTCTTTTAATTTTGAGCGGTAATGAGGCCCACATACTCGTTGTAAATGTTACACCAAATGCGAGTAGGTCTAATTGGGACCTGCCATCGGGCATTCTCCCTTACCTGCTTGACAAACCATTTTGACTCGTCAACAGACTCTACACCCCCTTTTGAAGAAAGAGATGGATGTCTTCCCAATTACACATGATCTTACAAATTCTTTTTCTCAATTAATAAACTCAAAATCTGAAATTTTGATAGGCCTTAGGGAGTTTAAAACCACCACATAACCTAAAATCCAATCCCTTATCCTAATATATTGTTGGTGTTCTAGTCCAAAAGTAAAAATTTCTAGATTTTTTTTATTATGATAGTAAATTTTAGGGTATATTGGTTAATATGTTGTGCAATGTGTGCTCTTTATGTGTGTATTTCACAAAAGAAAGCCTTGAAATGAAATCTTATAAGCAAAAATGATTGGAAATTTAAAATTTCTATATTTTTTCTTACTTTCTTCATTGCAATTTTTAGAAATAGAAAATTATTAGGGAAAAAGTTATTTTAGAAAAAAGAAACAAACTCCTTTTTCTAGCCTTAAACATAGATTGGTTGCATATTTTTTTAAAGATTCTTGCACACTAGAAAAGATCTATGCATGTTTTCTCAGTATATCTACATCTAGGGAAAAACAAATACATAAGTAGTGGTGCACATAGAGTGAAGGACCAAGAAAAAAATAGATAAGGAACACAATTTCAACATTAAAATGCCATGAATCTTGGGTGGACATATGCTATAAAATTAAAATCAAAGAGAAGATCTCAAAACAAAACCCTAAATCCAACCAAAAAAGGAGATTGGAAATCAAAAGAAGGTCATCCCCAGTGGATTTTCCATATGTTGATGATATTTTTCATATGAGGTGTACTACTAGATCCCCACTAGCTAATTGGAAAGCTAGTGACAAAGAACAATAAACTGTGTTTTACTTTACTATGCCAAGCAAAAAAGAAAAGTAGGTTACTAGGGTTATGAGACAAAATGAAGGAGAGGAACCTTTAACTTGTTCTCCTTAATGAATCATCCAATATTCAATGAATAAGAAAGAAGAGGAGGCACAACTCCAATAATCTCACACAAAAAGCTAGAAACCGTATTTTATATTCTACAAGTAGAAAAACCCTAGATCTAACTGACAAGGAGAACTAAAAACTCTTCTAATCTAATTGCAAGATTTAATGATGTTAAGGCATGTTAATTGAGACTAAATCAACACATGTAAATGGGGGGGGGCACGGATTCTATTAATGATAATATGCGATTACATCTATAAAATGCATACATTTGCTATGAAGAGATGGCTCTGAGTCCATTCTCCTTGTGGTTTGTTGTCCTTCAAGGCTCTCTTATTGTTAAGCCCTAATATTGTCTCATTACCCCTTAATTGGGGCATGTTATATTAGTAATGTTATTTTATTTATGTCGGCTTTAGGCCATTATTTGTAATTATACCTCCTAGTCACCTATATATACCAAGGAGACATTTTCATTTTGAATCATCTTGTACTTGAACATTTAAGTGGGGTAAAAGGAGGTTGTCCCCTCGAAGAGGCTTATTATTTGAAATTATCTCTTTTTCAAGGCGTTGACTACTTTTTCTAAGGTTTTTCTATGCCATATTGATATTTCATTCTTAACATATGGTATCAGAGCTCAAGGTTTTGGGGTTTCGCTGCTACATCTGAGACACCTTGGAATTTTTTCTATAACTTTTTTTCTACAACGTTTCAAAAAAAACGGATTGGAGGATATTTATTATACGGATCAAGGTACATTGGGCTCAAAATTCATCTCCTGAGGCCTTATACATTCGGTGATACATCCTGTACAAGATAGGGTTCTGGAATCATCCTGAACTGAGTCATTGCGGAATTTTCGCTATAAAAAAATTTATGTAACGTTTCAGAAACTGAACTCTAGAGGATATTCACAGAAATTAGTAAGGTATCTTTGGTACAAATTTCAGCTTCTGGGTCATCTTAAATTTGTAGATACACCTTGTGTAAGATAGGGTATCTCACTAGTCCTATTGACTAGTCTCAAGAAGGTGTTCCAGGTAAAAAAATCATAAATTCTTCCTAGTGTATTCAAATTGAGTGGGACTAGTTTCATTGGATCGTGGACAGTTTGTAGTATTTCTGGTGTGAGTTTCAAAATTTTATATCAATTATTTTGTGTGGGGCACGCTATACAAGTGAGATCTCCTGGAAAGGCCAAAAATCGGCAAGTTGTGGGGAAGTTACCGTAAATTCCACTTAGAACATCCAATTTTGATCAGACCTGTGGCATTGCAGAGAAGAAATATCAGAGAACTACATAAAATAAAGTTTCATACCTATAAGGGCCAAAACTTGGGAGATAAAACAAAAGAACGATTATCTAGCAGAACCACCTCAAAATCAAGGTTCAAAAGTGATACTTGGCCAACATGCCACCCAAAAAGGGAACTTGTACACCAAATAAGACTCCAAAAAATCCTACTTGGACTCTTGATGAAGGTGAAGAAATGCGTAGAGACATAAATGATTTAAAAAATAATATAGTAACAAAAGATGAACTACAAGAGATGATGGAGGGTTTAAAAGGGGAGATCATGGAAGTATTGAAATTTTTTGTAACAAAGAAGACACCTGAAAGTGAAAATACATCCCATGAAATTCATGATGAGGATACAAGGAAGGTGAATCAAGAATGGAGAAACTCCAACTTTTGTTTGAAGACCAACCACGTTCCTAAGATTGACATGAGGAAGTTTGATGGNAAGGACCCAATCACATGGATACTTCAGATGGAGCAATTCTTTGATCTCCATAATGTGCCACATACACAAAAGGTACAAATTGCTTCTTTCTATTTGGAACCTAATCAATTTGTATGGTATCGATGGCTTTGTTCTCACAAATCACTCGTCACTTGGAAAATTTTCATGGAAGAAATGATAGCACACTATGACGATATAAGGAGAAATACCTTCTTTATCCAATTGATAAATCTCAACCAAAAGGGTTCAGTTACCAAGCACATTGAGAACTTCCAAAGATTGAATATAAAGTTAACCAATATTCCAGATGAGCACTTGATTGATGTATTCATAGGAACTTTAAAGGATAACATTCAACATGAGGTTTTCCTTTGAGAACCCAAATCATTGGAGAATTCATTTCAGGTGGAAAGAAATGTTGAAAATAAAAATATAGGTATGGCTTCTAGAAGGACCAATCCTAACATCTATAGAGAAAACAATGCTCCTTCTTCTAAAACACCTCAACCTACAAGGTTGACACCTCAACAATTGGAGGAAAGAAAAGAAAAAGGTTTATGCTTTAATTGTGATAGCAAGTATAGTAAGGGACATAAGAGTGGTGAGAAGAAATTATTCTACATAGATTGTGAAGAGGAAGAAAAACAAGAACAAGAACCATCTCAAGATGAAAACGTAGAAGAAATTTCGTCTGAAGAGTTGACTCCCATGATATCGTGTAATGCATTGGTTGGAATTAGCACTCCTCAAACCCTCAAGATCGAAGGATACATCAAAAAGAAAAAGGTA
>ML783888.1:290560-300882 GCA_009831015.1 Picea engelmannii | reverse complement strand
ATAAACCTTATGAAACAAACAAGTGTGAGTATTATCCTTTTTCCAATACCTTGCACATAGATTTCAAGGGAATGATTGTGCTCTTCTACAAAATAAGAAAATTTGATGATATTTCCAAATCTTTGAGACAAATTAATGTTCTTCATACAAAATAGACCATATAAATGCACACCAAGGTTAGGACTACTTGGTACTACAATAAAAAGTCTCATGTTAAAAGTAATTAACATGAAAGAGACAAACACCACTAAAAGTCACTCAATACAAAGTTGAAGAAAAAATGTAATATAATAATGTGATTAAAAATAAGGAAAAGTTGGTTTATTAATAAAGAAAATCATTCACAATAAATTAAAAAATAAAAACTGTCTTTTTAACATTAGCAAATTACATTTAAAACTAAATAGTAAAAAAATAAAAATAATTTTAAAAATAAAAACAAACTAAATTATTAACTTTTCCAACATCCCAGGTCTATATATTCAATTTGCCAACATCCCAGGTCTATATATATTCAAAATCAAATCTATAAACTTTGCCAACATCATAGTTATTCCAAAAAAAAAATCTATAAGAATCAGAATGAAATTTTCATGGTTATTGACATTATAAAAAGAATTTGATTATTGAAATACAACATCATAGGTCTTCTTAAAAAAAAAAAATTCATTGTTATTTACATTAACAAAACAATTTAATTTTATTGAAATATTAAATATAACAGGTTAATACAAATTACTTAATTCTGAAATTTAAGCCCAAAATTAAACATCCATTGCTCTAAGATTTCTTCTTCCTGCCTTAAGATCCAGTAGTCCAAAATCAAACGAGCTTTGTTCTTCCTACCTTAGGATATGCCGAATTTAAACACGTTAATCATCATCACCGTGTATAAATATAACACCAGTTGAAATCAAATGGAATTGTTCCATGCCCATCATATCTGAACCATATACACTATTGAATATTCCTTCAATTCATTCGTGGCGTATGCAAGACTGAAGCATGAGATATGTCTTTCCCCTGATACCTTTATCCATTGTCACGGACCACAATGGCAGGTAAAAGAGGATTTTGTCTGCAAAATTTTGTAGGGATAAAAGTTGAGGCAAAGTAGCGGTCGTGTTGAGCATCATCTCATGCATTTTCCCTTTTCCTGTACAAAGGACTACGATTATACGCTATGCTGGGGTTCACCTGTTGGCCACTAGTTATCATCATTGAGAACGATCTTTACTGTACATGGACAATACAACAAAGACTCTATGGCATACTAAAATCCTGTTAAGTACTGTTCATGTTTTTCGTTTTTCTTTTCTTATAATTATCATATTTTGGTTATATAATAGATGGCGAAGGATGGTATCATCATCGTCATACACTTGTCCCTGAAGGCTTAGGGCGAAAGCAAAATGGGATGGCATTATAAGTGCCAGGAAATCTAATCACCCAACATGAAAACTCCATGACCCCTCGAGAATCCAAAGACTCGGAGTAGGTAGACCCAGGGAGTTATTCATCCATGTGAGAAGAGCCAGAGGCTGCGAGTATAAAAGAAAGTCAATCGGTGAAGGACCCAACGAAGGTCCACTGCTATTTTAAAGTGGCTGCAAAAGGTCTCTGTGAGGAGGACAAAGGCAAAGAATCTGGTTCTTCGTCTAGAGGCAATACGGGAATGAGCGATTGTATTGAATGAAGCATATAAATAAGCAGCTCGGATTCAGGTCGTGAAGACTTTCATCATTTTAGTACAGATTTCTAATTTAATCTACGCACCGATGGAATCTACCAACTTGGATCACCAAAACGTTGGAGATCATTCTGGCTCTTTGTTAGATTCCTCTGTACAAATGGGGTCTTTTGGTGGAGTTCCAGACACCCATGTATGGAGACAAGATTTCCTGCTGTGAGTATCTTGACCTAAAAAGAGCTTATCTGCGTAGATTCAATACTTCTTCATCTTTAGGATCTTAACTTTAGGATCCTCTAGTAGATCTTGCAGTACAAGCCTTTCAGGATCAAGAAAAAAAATTGCAGTTTTATGGTTTCCTTTTGGATGTTCTGGAGAAGATTTTGTTTTTCTTTTCCCTTGTTTGTGGAATAATATTCTGGTAAGAAGACGATGGTAGAATTATAATGTATGGGAATGCTTTTACTAATCTGCTTCATGGATTTGATCAGGGACAATGGAAGTAATGATCAAAACATGCAGAATTTGCAGAACAACTTTCCGCCTCATCTTACTGAAGTTCTGTGTACTTCAAGGCCATTGAGCCAGGATGAACTGATGAATCGACCTTCTGATCAAAGCCATCTCACGAAACGAGAAGAGATTTCAAGTGGTTGGGAGTTGAGGAGTCATCTAAGATCTAATTTCCAAGGAGAAGACAGTATCAACGTATCCAACAACATAACTGCTGGGAAGCAGCAGATTCCATCTCTGCCGAACTATAGCTTGCAACTGATGGATGACAGACTGCAGAACACTTGTACAATATCAGATATAGGTAGTTGGTCATTGTCTCCGAGTTCATTCACCCATACTGGGCTTGACATGCCATTATTGCCTCATTACCATCTGGCAAATGTGAAGGAAGAATTCATTCCCATGGCTAATTACAGTACCAGTGGTGTTCCCAGTAGAATCTTACAAGGATTTGCAGTAACAGAACCTTACAAGTCCAATGAGTCAGTCTACTCCACCTTTCTGGAACCTCATGGGAACAAATCCATGGCAAAAGCCCAGCATCTGGGGCCTATGATTGCAGATCACCATGACTATAATATTGCTGGTCATGGATTTTTTCCCCCAATTCCCTCAAAACATTCTCCTGGTGTTGTTACATTTGGTAGCAGCAGCTGCATGAGCATGCCAGTACTGGATTTCCTGGCATCCAAACCCTCAGATATCAGACTTCAAGGAGCACATTCTAGTTCAGCTCTCAATTATTCTCAAGATGGAAAATCAAAGCTCCACACCGGCCCCCAGAATAGAGCCACGGTGGGTAATAGAATAGGATATTTTTATTTACGAACTCCATGGAACCTGTAGGATCCATGGGACTGAGGAAAAGTTACACTAAAATTCCTTAATAAAATTCTGCAACTTAGCTACCATTCACCTCAACGCGTCTTGAACAATATTTTCTGAAAGGAACTAGCTCTTTGTACCATTTATAATTTTTTTCCTTTAAAGTCTAATAATCTAATCTTTCTTCTGATTGTTTGATTTTTTGGGTTTGTAGTTGCAGGGTCTAGGCCATGAAGGTCCAGGAACAACTTCTGAGCCAAAGAGGAGGAGCAGCACAGGCCATGAAAACACAATGGATGCAAGTTTCAAAAGGCCTCGTATGGAGTCTAATTCTACACTTCCTGCCTTCAAGGTTAGGAAGATAGATTACCATACAAAACATAATTATACCTTCTTCTCAACAGTTGCACTCTAGTGTCTATCTTGGATCCCCCGTCAATAATTATTCCCAGCCTTTGAGATTTGACAGCCACAAGTCTAATTATCTTTTCTAAACTGTAGGTCCGGAAGGAAAAGCTGGGGGACAGAATTACAGCGCTGCAACAGCTAGTTTCTCCTTTTGGAAAGGTATACCCATTATCTTCTAATGAATCGATAATTATACTTGTAATCCAGTTTATGCAACCATCGATCGGCGTAATGACATTTTATACGACCACCAGTCTTTGGAACAAAAGTCGATAAATTTTTCGAATATTGTTATGTTTATGTTTCGCAGACTGATACTGCATCTGTCTTGCTGGAAGCCATCGGATATATTAAATTTCTGCAAGAGCAAGTCCGGGTATAAATATGCGCCCCCGATTTGTTTTTAGCTGTTTTTTTTAAGAAAAACAAATACTTATCCCCTTGCGCATGAAGAATTATTCTGTCAGGAATGTTTCTGATGCTTCTTTTATTATTATTTTATTATTTTAAATATTTTTTACGGTATCAATGCAGGTTCTGAGTATGCCATACTTGAAGACAGGATGTACCAGTACAACCCAAGGGGTATGACTCTTGGAAGCCATGATTTTCTTACAGGATAATCTATTAAGGCTCTCTTATATTATTTTCACCTTAAACTAATGGAAAGAATATGTTGACATGGGCAGGATCAGAAAGGCTGGGGATCATCTGAACAGCAGGAAAGCAACGAATCAAAGCAAGATTTGAGGAGTAGGGGATTATGCCTGGTTCCTGTATCTTGCACGTTGCATGTTGCTAATGACACTATTGGTGCAGATTTCTGGTCTCCCTCGCTTGGAGGTACCTACAGATAGAATTTGTAATCTGCTTGAAATATGACAACAAAATTGCACTGTACTGCCAGTTTTTTCTACTGTTTTTTTTCTATTATAAAGTCCCTTGCGTAGGGTAATCATGTTATTAGTATGCTAATGAATCGGCGAGGTTGACGTTACGATATGAACAGACGAGGCTCCTGCAGGCAGAAATTGCCCCATGACAGGAAAATTGTATTAGCATAGATCATAAACAATACAGGTCCGAATCCTGAGATAAAATCAAAGGACCAGTGTATTGATTCATAGCTAAAGCTACAGTGATCGCTGTATTATTTCGAAGCAATAATAAGTAGCCAAAACATAAATTCTAAGTCAATATGAGATGCCATTTTCTATTGCTTCTGTTCCCTTTTATTTCTGCATTAATGTTCATTAAGGCATAAAGTAAAAACGGTTTTTTTTTTTTTAATTTCCAACATGGGTATGAGTAGACCATCTCCAGCAGGCTAGGTTAATCAACGTTATTTCGATGTGAAAAAAAATGTTATCAGCATTATACCTTATAATGTAATGAGCAATATCGGAATATTGCATTTTAATAAGAGATATATTAGATTTGCTCCCGACAGAAATCATAAACTGGTTTATCCAAACTGGTTAATTTTGCTATCCTCATCAAACATGGCGTATATTAATTAGTTATAGAAAATGTCCACTTCCTCCCAATCGAACTGTTATTTGCATTTTTAGTTAGCTCTTTCCAGGATTTCGTCTGGCCTTTGCTCGCTCTAAAGTATTGTACCTAAACTGTTTAATAGATTTTGGACGTATCGGCTATCTTCAGACAGTTAGGTTAAGTTCAAGTTAATTCTTCAGGTTAACTTCAAGTTCATATTGTATATTTTAGTTGATCATATTCAATATTGTATATTTTAGTTTATCATATTCACTACTATTAAAATTTGTTTTCACTTTCAAAGTTATATTTTCATAAACCAAGTACTTTCAAAATGTTACAATGCAGTGAAACATTGATTATTATTTCTTGCAAACTAAAGAGCTCTAACCACACTTTTGTTTACTTACAGATAAGTGACTCTTAAACCATATCAATGGCTCACATGCCAATCAAATCTTCAAAATGCCCCATGATTTTATTACTTGTTGCAGACCAAAGTGCCATCACCACTTTTGTTTACCCAACACATAAATAGCTCATAAACCATATCAATACTTCACATGCCAATCAAATCTTCAAAATGCTCCATGATTTTATTACCTGGTGCAGACCAAAGTGCTATGATCACTTTTGTATACCCAACAGATAAATGGCTCATAAACCATATCAATGGTTCACATGCCAATCGAAATCCTCAAAATGCCCCAAAGCTTACAACTAATTGTACAGTCTGCATTTAACAGGAAATCTTACATTCGTATTCTTCTCGTCTCCCAAATGGAGATATGTCATTTTAAATACTGTCCAATTGTTTTCAAATTACAGCTTCAAAGAGTCATTACATTCATTTATTTTCCCTAATTTATTTTCAAATTAGAGTTTTTGAGAAACATTGAAACTCATTTACTCATCATAAATTAGAGTTTTTAGATCTTTAAACTGTAAATTACAGTTTTGCATCATCAAATTAGAATTTTTGAGAGACATTTACACTCACTTACTTTTCATAAATTAGAGTTTTTAGATCTTTAAACTGTACATTACACTTTTGCATCATTAAAATCATATCTCATGTTTATGTTATTTTTATTTAGTTGTGTTAAAATTCTTCCTATAATGTTATTGTATCATATTTCTCCCTTAAAAGAATTTGAAACTTTCCAAAACAAAGTCATTTTTCATAAATCTAATCATTTTAAACAACTTTTAATGCCTCAAATGATATAAGTTAATTTCTATTATCAATAAAAACAAAACTTTAATCTTTAATAATCTTTAAAAAAAATTACCATTTTATATTGTAAATAGTCATAATACTAGTCTCTTTTATTGTGCCCTCCCTTAAGATATCCATATATATGCATTCCCTCCCTCATGATATCCATATATATATGCATTTCATTGATGCAAGGTTCCCTAAGTGAATAAACCCATTTCCAAGCGATGCATCCACCATTGAGACTTTAAATGAATAATTTTGATTTCCAGTTCAACTTCTTTGTCTTATATTTTCTTGTTGAAATCGACCACATTAACGATTTTGGTTACTGGTATCAATTATCTTTCGTTAACAATGTCACTATCAAGTGATAATTGTTAACATTTCTCAACAATGCCACTCTTAGGAGACAAATCCTCTATTGCCTTCATGGGAAAAATCATACTCCCCATATCCCCTTTCTAACATCTATATTTTTCCTCCATGGGATAAATATCTATCATAATCTCACTATGGCTGGGCACTTTCAACACATTGAAGTTGGTATAAAACAATTCTTGGCGAATAATGATACTACTCACTAGAGACAACACCACTTCCTCCTATATACAAATTATTTCATTTCCCATTGCATCTTTGTCATCCACCACTTCTTCACAATGTAATTACATGAGAATTATCTCAATTGCAACTCTAAAACCAACCTCAATTCATTCACCTTCGTGCATGCAACCATTTCCATGCTTATTTTCCATTACTCTCAACTTCTACACCATCCTTCTGGTGCAAAACATCCACTACATTCATTTCCAATGGATAAATCACCTCAATGACCTTATTCTCTTTAACAAATTGAACTTGTATTATTTGACTTGCATGCATTTCTTCCTATCCCTCAATTTCATCTTCAACATTTGGATAACAATAGACTTGCAAAATTATCAATCTTGATGGAGGAGTCATTTCATTGTATTCCTATGAGGAATAAAGAATTGTCTTCCCTTGTTTTGTAGTACCATTTATGTTTTCCACTTCTTCGAACATTCACACTAACCATGATTTTGTTGTGCTCACATTGAAATTATTAAACTTCAATGTCCAATCTTTCCATCTTTTCATGCTTAGCACATCTCATTCAACCAACTTCAAATACTATAATCAATATGGTATGTCTATTGAAGAGCTTGAACCTCATCACCATAGTTCTAAACAATTAAATTCTTCTCTTAGAAATTGAAACTCAACACACCAAAGTAAGTCTCTCATTGAGTTCCACTACATCCTTCACACTTATCTTCCACTAGTCATCCATGCTCTTAGATGACATATTCTTTTGCTAAAGGTACTAGCACTTCTACATCTCAATGAATACAAGAACACACATGTGATACACTTTCTTCAATTTCTATGGGAATAATTTTCCTCCCCAATTCTTTTTCTACACTCGATAACCACACTCTAATTTTTCATCCATGACAATCAGATCATTGGTACAAAATTGAACTTATGAAACTTACCACTTTGACATGGTGGTTCATCACCTTCTTCCATAGCAATAATCAGATTCCCTACCTCTACTTCAACCTCCATTACAACTTGTATATTATTATCAACTTTGTTATGTTCATTCCTGCAATGTTTTGAAAATTACCATTCTCTTTTTTTTATCTCTTTACTTAAATTCATTGCAGGGTTGATTCCTTATTCATATCCCAACTTCATCTCCTCTTCTTGTATCATAAAAGAAGTGATTTAATCAACTCCTAAACTCAACTTATCATCTTCATAAATTCCTTTTGGAGCTATCTCCTTGTAAATATTGGAGTGAGTATCTAATCTACCAAGTTTGAAGTAATAAATTCCTTTTGGAGCTATCTCCTTGTAAATATTGGAGTGAGTATCTAATCTACCAAGTTTGAAGTAATAATTCTCATCCTCAATGTATAATTTTGATGGACTATTCAACATATCCATGTTCTCTTCATAATGTTCCTCAATATGTTATCCCATTGATAAGAGAACATGTCCTACACTATTTTTTATCCATATTTTATATGCATGCTATCTCAAGGGATTCAAACAATGCTCTATCTTGATCTTCTCTCAAATCTCATTTTCTCTAGTTCTTTATTTTTTTCCACCTTTCACATCACTCCAACCTGTTCACTTGTTTTCTTCACACCATACTCTTTCATCCAACTCTTCTAAGCTTGAAACATTTTGACCATATTGGATGATGCAAGCCTCTTAACCATTACTTGTGTATGTGCAACAAAGTGCCATTCCTCAAAAATATTCCTCTTTTAGTGATTCCCTATCGCTCTTTTTACAACTCAACAATCTACTCACAATAGGGATTAAATAGTGCTTCATTGGGCCAATACAATGCCCACTGACATTTAAAATGTGCCTCTACTCATACCAATGATCTTTGTAGCATGCAAATTCTTCCACTCAGGACTTAATTACATAGAGGAGACTTGATGGGAATGTCTCAGTCTACTTTATTGCAACTCGCTATTTTTTCAACACACTTGTCTTGGTATCACTTTTATTCTTCACTTGAAGACATCTCCCACATGACACAACTTGACTCTCTCCCTTTTCATTCAACCAATCATATTTATTTTTCAAACATTTTGCCCACAAGCCTTGTGAAACAAACCTAAGATCTAATACCAATTGATGTTCAAATAAAATATAATAAACTTTCATTTGATCATGTAACTCACAAAATACCAATAAAAACAAAGAATTCAATAATAATATCAATGTATTACAACATATTGAAGAACATGGTTCTATTAGTTGTTACCAATAGTTATATAGATGGAAAAAACTACAATCTCAATGGTTCATATGCCAATCCAAATCCTTGAAATGACCACAAAATTATAACTAATGGTACACAAATCAATACTACGCACTATAGTGTTTCATCTTGAAGGTAATCCTACACTTGCCTTCATCCAATTTTGAAAAACAAAGATACTCCTATTATGCACCATCTAAGTAATTCAAAATCCAACCCTCCAAACTCATTTATGGTTATTTATTCTACCATCTAAATACTTCAAAATCCAACCCTCCAAAACTCATTTATGGTTATTTATTCTACCATCTAAATATTTCAAAATCCAACCCTCCAAAACTCATTTATGATCGTTTTTTCTCCATAACTTAGATTATATATATATCATGCAACTTGATTGAAGGTGTATATATCCTTTATTTATGGTGTTTCCTTCTTCTAAAGAAAAAAAATGATACAAATGCTATATATATATATATATAGAGAGAGAGAGAGAGAGAGAGAGAGAGAGAGGGGTCACAAGTTCAAATCACTTTACCAGTCAAATTACTCAACAGAGGGGGTCCCTTATCCCACAAACAAGGGAGTCTCATACACCATTTAGTATGGCTTAACTGTGACCTTAAAAATAGATTATTATATATATGTTTTATCAAAATAAATAAATTAATGATATAATTTTATTTTAATATATATTTTTATTTTAAAAAATAATAATTTTAAAGTTCAACCAATTTCTCATATAAATTTCAATTAAATATTTATAAAGGAATTTACATTTATTGGGATTTAATGGTACATAGTTTATATGACATGTTTTTATCTAAGTCATAGATAACTTTACTAATAACAAATAAAATATTATTCAAAACTAAATGATTTAAATACTTTAATTTTTTATGATAATTATAATTTTATATTTCTATTATAATTTTAAACATTTCCCAATGCAATTAACTTAAATTATATCTTTAAATAATGTCCCAAAAGTTATATCTTCAAATAATGTCCCAAATGTACGAAGGGAAGACAACATACTATTATCTTATGTTACGATTTCTTCATTTATTTTCATATATTTAGAAATATTTTAATGTATCTCATTTAAAATATATTTAGAATATTTTGATATATGTAGGAATATAAATTCTTGTCATTCAACTATTTTTTATTATAAGAATATTTTTTTTACAACGAAAATTTATTTAATTAAATAAAATGAAAATTATTTTCAATTATTTTATATTATAAGAATATTTTTTTTTTACTTTATGTAATGAAAATTTATTTAATTAAATAAAATGAATTTTATATATATATATATATATATATATATATATATATATATATAT